>JAJPUD010012147.1:0-21011 GCA_023553655.1 Myrmecobius fasciatus
AGGGGTGGGGGGTGGGGGGAAAGAGGGGAAAAGCTTGGGAAAAAAAAGTTTTTTT
The DNA here is from genome assembly GCA_023553655.1 of Myrmecobius fasciatus. Classification (NCBI taxonomy): domain Eukaryota; kingdom Metazoa; phylum Chordata; class Mammalia; order Dasyuromorphia; family Myrmecobiidae; genus Myrmecobius; species Myrmecobius fasciatus. Next base: position 56 of record JAJPUD010012147.1, read on the forward strand.
GCAAAGGTCAAAAAAAAATTATCCATGAATATGTATTGCAAATAAAAAGCTTAAATTAAAAAAAAAAAGAATCTGGTTATTATCTCTATTATTCCAACTTAACAGGATCATTTGAGGGCCACAAATTTTCTTTTGTCATATTTTGATGCCTTGGGTGAGGCCCTAGGAAGATTAAAAATATCACCTTAACTTATCCAATTTGTTATTTCACTCAAGGGAATAGGAAAGTAACCTGGGATCTCTGGAAGTAATAATCCATTAGAAATTCCAGATAATTAATGATACTGTTTTCCTATTCAGGCTTAAACATCATCCCTTGTTTTTGGAAATTTGTTGTATTTATACAAGGAAACAGATAAAAATTAGACAGAATTATAAGCAATGGTTCAGTTGTGATCTGTACTGATTAAGGGGTTCTCAAATTGATGATCAACAGAGCCAGTGGATTACCAAAACATTAGTGTAAAGACACATGTGGGCTTAAAAATCAACCACACAAAGTACTATGGAGAATAATTGATTGGCAAGTTTTGTGAGAAAAGATATGTGGCTTTTAGTATACTGCAGGATAGCTACTACTTCTTGTACTTCTTTCCTTTGATTTAGTGGGGAAAAGACACAGGATTTTGTTTTCATGTTCTCATCTACTGGACATCTAAGAAAGGAAACATTTATTTTTTCTATATTCTCTGTTTTTGAAGCTTAGGAGAACAATTTTTCAATCAATCCATATGTATGTTTAAACACATGCTCTGTGCCAGTCTTTTAGCAAGGTGCTAGTAAAAAAAGGACAAGATAATTATTCTTGATATGAAGAAACTTACTTTTATTTTGATAAACTATTTGTATACATAAAAACATAATGGAAATAGTTTATCATAAGCATAAATTAAGTTGTCAGTTACTACCCTAAAGCTCAATGGGAACAGAGCTGGTCTTAAAATTAAAAAATTTAAAAAAACAAAAAAAAATCATGTTTGAATCCAATCTCTGGCAGAGACTATCATTAAGAGCAAGGTATGATGAGGCATAGTAAAAAGAACACTTGATCTGGTGTCAGAAGACCTGAATTCAAATTCTTCCTCAGATGCTTACGACTTTGCAAAGTCAGACAAGTTATTTAATCTCCCTAAATTTCACTTTACTCAATTGTAAAACAGGATAGGGATGGGGGGAGGATTTGCTACTCTCTAAGGTCTCATCTATCTTTAAACCTATGATACTACTTTATTTCTTAGTCTCACTCCTCCCATCACCCAGGATAGCTTTCTAAGACTAAATTGAAGAATAGTAACTAATCTATATTCATAAAGGGAATTCCCTCAGGAGTTCCCTACACAAATGAAATAATATTTCTAAGCTGTTCTTACTAAAAGAAACAAACAAAACCTATATTGAAATTAATCATTAATTGATCATTCTTAAATGTCGGGGAATCTTGATGAAACTTACGTAAAATCTTGACCACTGGAAAAAAGAGCTGAATCAGATCTTACATAACTCAAATTTATATATACACACCAATTCTTGACATAATAAAGATTTTTTATAGGTCTTAAATTTATTTTGAGACCAGTGACATTTAAAAATTCTGTGCTGTGCCAGATGTCTCAAATTAGATCCATTCCCTCCCACCCTTTGCTTGAAATATTGGTGGCATGGTAGCTATCTCCTAAGAAATCTAGTGCATGTGGACATTTTGTCAAAGATGAGGAATAAAATAATTGGAACTGAAGTAGAAGTGATTGTTAAACTCATATGAAAAGAAGCTTATTAAAAAGTTTATATATTGCAAGAGATCATTAAGCAAGAGGAAAATATGCAAAGGGAGAAAAAAATTCATCATTTATAAGAAAAAGTATTTAAAGTTATTGGATATATCTTCTCATCTCAATTGCAAATGTGGCATGGTCATTTCTTTTTTAAAAAAACAAAAGAACATTAAAATTAATTTTGTCTTGACAGGCATTAAATCATATAGCTAATAGTATATTATTTGTTAACTTACCTCTAATTTCTTTTAAAACAGTTATTTGTGTCAAGAAAGCAGCACAATATGGTCAGGCTAGAAGACAAATATTAATATCATCTTTGCTAATTGTGAACTAGAAACTTCAGTAACTGGTGCATTTAATCAAGGGTGCATTTAAGTTTTAAATTATGGGAAAACATAAAGTCCTGGCACAATTACTGGGGCATTGTGAACTTTAAATAAGATTTAGTCCCTAAAAATTAACATGCTTCAGAGAATTAGATCATAGAAAACAGAAACCAGGGTTGGTTACAGAACAATGTTTTTCATAGTAACATATTGTTTTAAGATATTTAAGCAATATGATTTTTCTCAATAAATGGCTCTGTTGAATTATCAGCAACCCTGCCTCCTCATTTTCAACTGCCACTAGCCCATTTGTGTTGTGCTGGCCAAAACAAATAGCTCCCAAAGTGGGCCCTGATCCAATCAGGCACTGATCTCATTAAGCAGCCCACAAGGGAAGCAGAGACTTGACCAGAGCCAGTATCAAAGACCAACTTCTAGTGGTTGGTACCCCTTGGGCAGCCAGAGTACAAAAGGCCTAATTTAAGGTAAAGGGCCTATCACCAGCATTTTTCATTTTTCAGAGCAAACGGAGACATAAAACAATGGGAGGGAAAATAGTTAAAGGATTGAAGAATAAAGGGAAAGATCTTAAATTTTACAATTAAACATGTTAAAAAGGGGAATATGGGCTAAGAAAAACGTTAAGAGCTTTTTTACAGGATGTTTACAATAATACACCCTACTTCCCCAGTGGCCCCCAAATCACTGTCAGTAAAAGTATACAAAGATAAAGGCCCTCTGATACCCTCTCTTTGTGTAACAGAAAAAAAATGCTTATCATAACCAGAAGTAGAGCCTAAGAATAGAATTTTGAAAGTCATATTTGATAAACAAAAAGGGTGGGAGAAATACCCCAAGAATAGCCTTGCTTTAGGCATTATATACTATTAATTATCTCACATTGAATAACATGTCCCACACCCCAGCTGACTTAAATTTTTCTTCATTACATCATTTTTTCCTCAAACAAAGAGGAACAGAAAAAGTTAAGAAGCCAGCTCTGCTGCCTGGCTCTCCCATCTTAATATATGATGTGGAAGGATGTCAAGGGGTGTAGAGGGGCTCTGATAAGGTGTTAATCCAAGTTAATCTCTGTTTTCTTTGTGGTTCCACAGATGAAGGAGACTTGTGGATCCTGGAAAGATGTAACCACACTGTCCAAATTGATCCAGAGAATGAAGATAAAAGAAAAGAAGACTCACAGAGGCTGACTACGCTGCAAAGGGAATCAAGCAGTATGGCTCCTGAAAATGGCCCTAATGCTGGCACAACTTAAATTGGGAGAAGGAAAACCCAAAACCTTCTGTGGCATTATGCAAAATCCACATTGGGTGAGAGTAATTGGATGGGGAGAATATATTCCTGAATTCTATTGTAGTTAAGGAATTTGTTATTAATAAGCATGGAGAGGAGTCAAATAGTTCCTCCCCTATGTGTTACTACACATGCTAGCTTTGACAGTTGTAGTCTGATACAATCTATTCATTTTTGTTATATGATCCCATTTACAAGCTTTTGACTAGTAGGAATGTTGCAACCCGCCAATTGTGTAAAAAAAAAAAAAAAAAAAAGGCTCTAGGTCTGTAGTGTCACAAAGAATAAACATTTCCACAATCTAAAGACTACTGTTATGGATACATTGGAACAGAATTGTAAAGCAACAACTCCCAATTGGAGAATCCATTTATCAATTTGTCCAAATCGGGATATATGGAACTCTAAATATTGATCCTTCTTTTTGAACTGGAAAACAGAGCAGAGACTTTGTAGTCACACAATTTGGAATCAGACTTATGTCATGCCATAATGACTCTTGTAATTGCCATATGCAAGGGAGTTACCCAAAAACTAATTAGTGGGGAAATAATCAAAAGGGGAATGATCAAGTTTGGAAAATCACATTACTGTTCGTTCTTACAAATGGATATGACCAGAATAGAAATAAGAATGTATCTTATAATGCTACAATGCAGGCATGTTTGGGGAACGATTATGCTTTCATGTGGGGAGAAATTGGCCAAGTGACAATAACAAATGTAGAAAAAAGTTTATGATGTTACTTGCAGGGAGCGCAAGATTTCCGAATGCAGAGGAAGTAAGGCTAATACCAGTATTGTGTTTGTTACCTTCATTTAATATGTTACCTATACAGAGTGATAATTTGTATGATACTCAAGCAGACCATTCCTTGGAGAACATTGAACATTTACTCAGCAAAAGTGGAAAGAAAAGATGTATTTCATATGTTGTTTTTGGTATAATTGCATTAATTTCTATTTTAGTTTTCAGTGCCTTTATTGCTACGTCTGTAACCACTGTTCAAAATCAAGTGGTTCAAACTAATTATTTGCACAAACTTACTCTGAACATCTCTAAAGGGTTTGCTATACAGAAGAAGGAGTTTTAAGAAGCTATAAATCAATTAAGAGAGGATGTGGTTGAAATAGGGCAAGAAGTGGAAATATTGAGGATTAGGCAAAGATTGGTGTGTGATTACAGATTCACTAGTTTCTGTATGATTAATAAGGAATACAATAAGTCAGAGTGGGAACAGGATAAAATTAGAAATCACCTTAATGGATCATGGGGAAATTCAAATGTTACATTTGATATTGAAGATCTTCAAAAGATTGCTGATATGTTAAATAAAGAATCACATGAAAATCTAGAAGCTGACCAGATTGCCCAAACAATTGTTGATTGGATTAAGAAAGCACAAGGAACATTCAATGCCGTCGGGCAGGAAATTATACTCATAGTATTTGTGGTAATTTTGCTCATATGTATCTGTATCTGTGGACCTACTCTGGTAGGCTGTTTTCTGACCATAATTAAAAGGACTGTGGAAAATGTCCTTTGACACAGATTTTAAGACTTGAGAGCACCTCAATAAACAAAAACAGAAAAGTAGAGAACTCCAGGAAGCTAGAAACTTCAGTAACTAGGATGTTCCCCCCCTCCTAAGATTAATCAAGGGTGCATTTAAGCTTGAAATCATGAGAAAAACATAAGATTCTGGCACAATTAGTGGGCATTGTGAACTTTAAATAAGATTGAATCCTTAGAAACTAACATGCTTCAGAGTCAGATCATAGAAAACAGAAATCAGGGTTGGTTACAGAACCATGTTTTTCATTGTAACATTGTTTTAAGACATATAACCAACATGATTTCTCTCAATAAATAGCTTTGTTAAATTATCAGCAATCCTGTCTCCTCATTTTCAACTGCCACTAGCCCATTTGTGTTGTGCTGGCCACAAGTCTTCTGATTCCAAGCCAAGCACCCTATCCATTGTTATACTTAGCTGTGCCTATCTGGCATATATTAAGCATTTAACAATACTTTTTTCCTTCTTCCTTAAGAAGTTTGCTTTGATTTGTGCAGATCAGAAGCCTACATTTTCTTCTTTGCAACATCCAACTGAAGGTTTTGACCTCAGAGATCAAGCAGAAAAACAATTAATGCTCTTTCATATAAAGAACTTTCACATATTTAAAAACAGATATCAATTATCCCTTATGTTTCCCCTTTTAGAGAATTAATAATGCTAGTCTCTTCTTTGGAGCATAGCAGCTCATTAAGTCCAATAAGAATAAATTCATTTAAAAGGTTATTGATTAAATACTCTTTATTCATGCTTATAACATTCATCTTTTTATTGTACATTCTAGTTTTTCCTTTCTACATGAGGTAAAAAGGGAGATTAGTGAGGTCATGTGACTTTCCTGATTGTGTAAAACTGGTAACAAACTTTCTGAAAATCATCCAAATAATGGGATTCAATTACAGTATTTTTAATGGGATATAGTGATATAAACTGTGACCTTTGTGGGAAGGGTGGTCCTGGGCTGGAAAGACTCCAAATGGAAACCTCTTGGCCTGGGGAGGAGCCCCACCCTCCTGTTCATAAGGAAACTCCTAGATGACATCTCCACCTACACATCCTCCTGTTCCTAGAGAAACTCTTATTAGATGGGATCTCCACCAATTCAATTGGAGATCTTTTCCTAGGGCATAATTACCACCCTTTCTAGAAACTAGCCCTTAATCTCCCCAGCCTTAAACTTTAGAAGGCAAAATAAAAGGATTTTGAACCCCAAATCTTAGCTAATTCTTATGTCAGCAAAGACCCACTGAGTCACTGTTCAGTGTAAACCCACCTTTGCTAATAACTTACCATTGCTACTTCTCTTTTGGAACTGGTTTGCTGGGAGAATTGTTTTTTCAGCATAATAAACCCATTTTTGCCACAAACCTCTTGCCTCATTCATTGAGGTTTGTGAATTCTTTCACAAGCTTGCAACTGGTCAAAGGGGATCTCTTAACCCTCTTTTCTCACACTTCAATAATAGTGGAATTCAAAATTAACACTGCTCAATCATGTTTCTTAGATAGTAACAAAATAGAAACAAAATATCTTTAATGTGTAAGTTTATTTTTAATACACATTGCTTTATGAATCATGTTAGAAGAGAAAAAACAAAGCAAAAGGGGAAAACCAGGGAAGAGATTTAAAAAAAAAAAGTGAAAATAGAATGTGTTGATTTACATTTAGTCTCAGTTCTTTTTCTGGAAACAGATGGAATTTGCTGTACAAAGTCTATTGGGATTGCTTTGGATCACTGAACCACTGAGAAGAACTATTCTTGCTGTTATTGTGTACAATGTACTCCTGGTTCAGCTTGTTTTACTCAGCATCAGTTCATGTAAATCTTTCCAGGCATTTCTATAATCAGTTTGTTCATTTTTTTTTATAGAAAAATAATATCCATTATTCTCATGTCATTTCCCAATTGATGAACATCCACTCATTTTCCAATTTTTTGCGACCCCAAAAAGAGCTGCTACAAACATTTTTGCACATGCATGTCCTTTTCCCTCCTTTTTGATTTCCTTGGGATTCAGACTCAGTAATAGCATTTCTGGCTCAAAGGATATGCACAGTTTTATAAGTCTTTGGCCATAGTATCATGGGTTGGAACATTTCACTACTCAACCAACAATGCATAAGTATCCCAGTTTTCCAAGATCCCCTCCAACATTTATCATGTCTTTTCCTGTCATTTTAGTCAATCTGAATGGTGTAAAGTGGTGGTACCTGAAAGTTGTTTTAATTTGGATTTCTCTATTCAATAATGATTTAGAGCATTTAGAAACAGAAAATCTTGCCAAGAACTTCACTGACTCATTGATGAATGCAGGAAAGATTTATTTTACATTTTTGCAAGCATGGATGCTTAGGTTAGTAGACACACCTTTCAAACTCCAAAGGCAGTATTTAATTTTCTCTGCTGAAGCACAAGTCCCTTCCCAGATTCCCCATTAATTGGATACAACAGAAATTACTAGATGTGAATTCCACCCTTCATTACACAGTCAGTCCTTGCCTCCAAGGAATTTACATTCAAGAAGAGAGAAGATATCAGTGGAAAGCTAGGGGCAAAGAACAAAAGATTATTTTCAAATCTCTGGTCACCACCCCAGATTACAAAAGCCAGTCCCTGCCCCACCAAGGAGTTTATATTCTTAACTTTTTTTGGAGGAAAATAACCTCACCTTTGATTATTCTTTGATATTCTTATGGGTTTCAATTTTCTAATTTAAGTTTCATTCTCCAATTTAATTTTCATAACTATGAAAATGAAATAAATGCTCATCCATTTTCATATGGAATAACTTCATCAAATTAAAATAAGTGAAAATTGAAAAAAAAAAGTATTTTTTAAAGCCAAGTGAATTAAATATGTGGACAGGGGCATTAAAAAGTTACAAGATTTCTAAGGCATTCATATTATGAACTTTAGCTACCAGTTGTCTCTCATGAGAATTTGCTGACAGGGGAAACAACCTACATTTTTTAAATTGTATTCCAGAAACTCCACAAAGGTAAAGCTGATGCATTTTGTTTTGACTGGCTGATAGAGCAGCCCAGAACCTCCAATTAATTACCTATTCATGTTAGTTTCCCTATGGAGATATTGCCTAGGTCATTTCTCAACTTTGTTGAAGAGAAAGCCTTGAGGCAGAAACAACAAAGGAAATCCTTTGGTAAGGATAACAATGGAGATTTGCCCTATAGCAGTTTCTGTGTTACTGTTTAGACCAGTTTGGGAGTGAAGTTACAGAATTCAAATTGACTTGCTTTTCAGCTGGAAATACTCAAAGTCTTTGGATTAAAGGCTATAAATAGAAGTAATTTCACCGGACTTTATATATAGGAAAGAAAGATGAAAACTACAAGTCAGGGCAGAATAAAAGCAAACCAAGAATCTCCAAATGCTCATTTAATAAGTAATATATATTTAATTCATTGTTAAAAGAAAAGCAAAGGATTATAAAATTCCTAAATAATTTAGGAAATTTTCCCTGTTATGCACTGCAAGACAAGGGTAGATTTCCAATAGAAATAGAAAATTTCAGTAGAAATAGGTAATCAGGCATAAATGTAGTAAATAAGGCAGGAATAACAACAATAATTTTAATATCTAAATTGACAATGCTAAACTTTTCCATGATTACTATTAAAATATATATAAATGTTCTTAAATGCAAAAGAAATGAGAATTTAAAGTAATGCCATAAAGAATAATAATAATAATCTCATTTTCCATATAAATGAAAGTAATTAATTTAAGAATTTCTCATACTTAGGTTATTTAAAGAATACAAATCCAGTAATATTTAATTATGAGTAGAAAGATATATAATATCAGAGAGTAAAAAGATGATTCACTGTGAAAAAAAATATACATATGTATATATGCATATGTTAAGAATATATATAAATACTGGCATTAAAATATTCTACATATACTTAAATAAACTTTTTATTGCAGTTATTTATTTATTTGTATGAATCCAATTCACAACTAAGAGTCTATAATTTCTGACATTTGTCAGGGTATTAAATAACTAGGGTGAATGAGGATTGTCAGATACATGTCATGATGTTTTGTCCCAGATTGGCAGTGATCACTGCTGCTCAGTGTTGTACTTAATAAATTCAGTGACATCTATAAAGAGGAGAAAAAAGAACGTGTTCCATATGTGAGTATATGACGGAATAACAACTAGTGCATCAGCTAGGGCTTATTATTTCATTCTGGTGCTGTCTGCTAGGAGATGTATTGTTATAGACTTTCCTCAATTTCTCTCGACTGTTTGGATATCAATGGAATATGAAAATTATCCCTTGATTACTCCTTACTCCTATCTTATGACTAAAGAGTCCTTTTCCAATTGTGTATTTCTCTGATGACATGCTTATATGACAGCTCTTTCAAAAATCATTCATAGGTAATGTGTTGCAACCGACTCATATTCACAAAATACTCTTGCATTATTTCTTTGGCAACCAACAACTTTAATAATTTTTACACCTTGATATTCCACGATTTTTAATTCTTAAACATTTCAGAAGTAATGTTAAAAAATATGGATGTTTAGTTTTTAAAATAGTTTGGAGCCATTAAAAGCAACTCAAAATTTTCTAAAGGTAATTTTTCTCAAGATGTATGTGATTCAGTTCTTCTAGTATGTTCCATAATATCATTGGTTAATGCACAAATATTTCATATTTAAAATAATAACAATTAAGGAAATATTTCAAGGTAGTATAAAAATGGAGTTGCTCCTAGTAAACTATTTTCTGCTATTTCATTGCTTTTGGTGTGGAAAAAGAGGTCACAAAAAACTCAGGCTGATATATTTTTCTTTTCTTTTTTCCTAAGTTATCATGATTAAAGAATCCATCACCTGGGAGCCAATCTACCGATATATTGAGGTTCTCTGATTTAGACAGACTCACCCTTTAAAAGCCAACAAAATCTGTCATTTGAATTGTACTCAATTTATAGAAGTCATTTTCAGTGTTTATATTGAGCTAGAAATTTTCCACAAATTCATGCTCTTTATAGTTTTGATATCTTTCCCAGTCTCTCTTACTCAAAGCTGTGTGCTTAACCAAGAAGATTTAGGAAGTCCAACATTCTATTGTTCATTGCTTAAAACTCTTTTTATTATTTGTTATTAGTTGTGAAGATAGATAAGGAGCTTTGGTTGTACCCTGAAACTCCCTTTCCAGAATTGCTTGTTAACAAATCTGATGAATAATGCAGATAATACTATTTTAAGTAGTTTTAAGGTTATAAAAGACAAGGTCCAAATCATTAATCTGTATAGGAAATACAGTATAGAAATTCTGAGGGGGGGGCAGTATCAAAGAACTAGATCTTCATAAATCTTAAACATCTTTGAGGAGAATCATTTGTGCATTCCTGAAGCAATTCAAAATAGAAAAAAAAAAAACATTTAGGACACTAAGGAAACCATTCTGATTCTGCGCAACTCTAATTAGTAAAAATTTAATTGGTATGTTGGTAAGATACTTATTTTCTATTACTCATCCTCTGTCATGTAATCTTTCCTTCTGGACCTTCATAGAACAAGTCCAATTTCTCTTATAAATAACAAATATTTGAAGATAGATGTGATGTGAGATCTTTGTCTTGTGCCTTTATAGTTTCACTATCTTTAAAAATTTCTTATAATTTTTCTAGAAATCTTCCCATTTTATTTGCACACTATAGACACAATATATTTTGTCAGTGCCTCCTTTAACCATGCTGCTCAGAAATGAAAATTATACATAACATATCCTCCCAGAATTACAGAAATTTTTTCTAAAATTAAACATTATTCTTAATAAATGATGAGATTCTGCCACTTACTACAAATGATTACAGCATTCAACAAGGTAATTAATTATTTTTCTTTATAAATTCTATCCTACTTTAAAAGGAAAAATGCATTAAAAATGCCCGTTTTGGAAGTGTGATGGAATAATTTCATGCTTAGAGGTGAGTAGGTGTATGTACAATTTTTTTTAAATTGCATGATCAAAATTGTTTATTATTTTATTCTATCACTTGTTTAATCATGCACTCTTCTTACTATAGATTTGAAAGGTAATTAATCATTATTTCTCTAATTTGTTTCTGCCATCTTTTATCACTGTTATGTATCCACTTAGATAATGGGACAATAACTATTTGGCAAAAACTGAAAGGAAAACTGTAAAGAACATGGCAGAAATATCAGATTTGCCAATCACTCATACTATACACCAAAAGGTAGTTTAAATAGATGGTTTTTAGTTATATTTAAGTTCAATGAGTTTATAACACAATAGTGAACCATAGTAATTCAAGTTGGGGTGTATTGGAGCATTATCTATATTATATAAACATTTGGATGATTTAATTCTTAAATTTCTTATCTAAAACTACAACACTTTTGATCACCATTGATTTATTGCATATTTTGAAATCTAGTATTAATAGATTCCTTTCTTTCACTTTTCTTAATTTTCTTGCCCCCAGAAGAATTTCATAATTATTTATTTACACTTTATGAACTTAGTACTATAAATCTCTATTTAGCTTTATAAATTGGGAGTTTGGTATGATACTGAATAAGTAACTTAATTTAGATAGTTAAAAAATAGATAGTAAAAAAAAATAACTCAATCTTTCCATAAAAAATAATATTTCTTCAATTACTTAGGTCTGTCTTTGTTTACTTAAAAAAGTAGTTTATAGTTGTTATTTATATAATTCTTGTGTGTTCGGTAAATGAACTCCTAAGCATTTTACAAATTCTGTAGATATCTTAAATGTAATTTTTCTTTCTATTAATTTTATTGGTGATATAAAGAAATGGTGATCATTTAAATAGATATACTTTGTATCCTAAAATTTTGTTGTAGTCATTCTTTCATTTTTTTTAGTTGATTCTATAGTATTTTCTGAGCACATTTCTGTCACCTACATAAAGAGATGACTATGTATCAAATTTGTCTATGAAAATTCACCCAATTTCTTTTTCTTATTGCTAGCTAGCATTTCTACCAGTATATGAAATAGCAATAATAACAATTTGTATTATTGCTTTACCTCTTATCATATTGAAAACATGGGATGCATAAGGTGTTCATGAGTACTAGTAATTCTGGTATAAGGGCAGATCTGGCCCTTTTCAAGGCTGTTCATCCTCCTGTGGTATATATCTGATTCATCCAATTCTCATTAGTGGTAGATCCAAGCAGTTGTTATATTGTACTGGTCACACTCTATGAATCATTTCTACAGATGGACTAAATTAGTTTGAGGGTAACTGACAGACAGATGTCAAGTGTGTCGGTGAATTAGGAGACCATCTATTTCTATCTCTAAATTTAGGATATTCTGCATGATATAAGATAATGTAATAGTATTCTATGCCAATTTGTGAATTTCTATAATTTTTAGACTCCCATTTAATTTTTGATTGTCTTCACTTGAATATTATGTTATACAATTTTCATTATGGTGTAGTTACTAAATGATGCATTCAATACTTTCGCTATTTTAAGTCCTTCACTTATTAGTGGATTCTTATAATCACTATTTTAGGGAAAGACACAAACTAGCAATCTTTGATTTTTTTAGACTGAGCTACCATACACATATGTAGGTATATCCTACTCCATCCCTGACTCCTGCTTTTCAGCTTCCTTTGTAGATATTGTCTTTTGCCATTATAATATAAGCCCCTTGAGAATAAGGATTATATTTCTTTTTGGTTGTATTTGAATCTCCAGTGATTAACACGGTGTTTGTTTTTTTATATGTTAAATACTTAATATATGTTTGTTGATGACAGCTGCAATTCTGGAACAATTCTGCTTCTTGGTCTATCAGATGTCATCATTTTTCAATGGCGACCAAAAAAAAAAAAATCCCAAGCACACTGAAAGTGAAAATCCTCAACATATTTTTTTTCTAAAGTCTGGTTAAGATATTCAAATATTATAGGATCGCTTAAAATTTTTTGTTTGTTTGTTTTCCCCTTAGAGGCAATAGAGAAGCATTGTAGTTTATTATGTAGTGTAATGACATGGTCAGGCCTGTGTTTCAGAAAAAAAAAAGAAAAAAAAACCAACAACAACAACAACAACAACAAAAACAGGTAGCCTAATGGCTATTAAGGGATTTGAAGAAGGGAGATCAGTTAAAGGAATATTGCAATTGTCCTAGAGAGAGTTAATGAAGACCTGAAGTAAGGTGCTGGCTACATGAAGGGAGAGAAGGGAATTTATTTCAGATATGTTATATTGTTTTTAAGTGTGATAAGTATTAAATATTGATTAGTTATGTGTGAAGTATTAGAGCAAGATGTCAAAGATGATATTGATGTTGCAAAGCTACTTGACTGGAAGGATAGTGATGTAAACAATTGATAATTTTGAAAAAGAATGGATTTTGAGGAGAAAATAATGAATTATGTTTTAGACATTTTGAATTTTATATACATATATATGTATATATATATAAATATATATATATAGGTCATATAATTCAAAATGCCCAATAGATTAAAAGTGCTGCAGGATTAAAGCTCAGAAGAAACAAGGTATAATAATCACCTGTAAAGAGAAGATAATGGAACAAACTGTTTGGAACTAATAGAATCACCAAGTAAAAAAAAAAATAGGAAAAAAAAAGGAAGAGGTCCAAAGACAGTGACTTGGGGAATATTTAGGGGAAATAACATCTACAAAGATGAAGTAAAGTAGATTAAGAAGGAGCAGTCAACAAGTAGAAGGAGAACCATAAGAGACTGATGTCACAAAAGCTCAAAACACTTTATTCAAAATTAATGTAAAGAAAGATGAAGGGTAATAAAAGTTCATTAGATATGACAATTAAAATACCCTTGGTCATTTTTGAGAGAATAATATCAAGTAAATAATAATAATAATAACAAAATCAGCAGGAACAATTGCTAGCATTTATATAGCACTTTAAGTTTTACAAAGCATTTTAAAATATCTTGCTTTATTCCTCACAAAAACCATGAGAGGTTGTTGTTACTATTATCTCCATTTTATGGTAAGGACACTGAGGCAAACAGAGGTTAAGTACAAGTACTGGAAAGATAATAAGGGGCTAGGTTTTATCTTAAATTGAAGAGTTCATATTTTCCCCCTAGATTTAATAGGGAGACAAATACTGTAGAATACTAAGTTTAAATCTTGATTCATGTCCAGAACTCCATCCATTGTGCAATCTAGGCATCTTTAATGATGAGATTAGATGACATATTGTAGAAGGTTTATTAAAATTGGGGGTTGTGACTGAGCGAAATTGTTTTTTCAAGGAATTTAACTGAAAAAAGTAGATGATATAAAGTATGAGAGCTAGAAAGGATAATAGGATCTATTAAGCGATGTTGTTTTAAGATTGGGGATGACTTGAGAATGTGAGTTGACAGCAGGAAAAAGATACAGAAAACAAGGAATATTGAACAATCAAGGGGGTCAGATAGAAGATAATGATAGGCAGCAATCTGAAGGAGAATGTAAAAAAAAAAGGTTGAAATCAAAGCTTTATGTAGATTCTAGAGGTATTACCTATCCTTCACATGAAGGACTATGTCTTTATCAGAGACCATGGAGTAACATTGTTTTAGTCAGAAATTCTGTCACATGAGTATGTTTTAGATAAGAGAAGAAGCAACACTTTTAAAAGATTTTTGGGTTATTACTCTATTAAAATTATTTATTTGGTTTTGATCTTGAATCATCCACTTATAAAATATACTTAGTAATAACCTACCCAATAGAGAATTGTTGCTATAGTCCTTAGGCATTAAAAACTATTATTAAAAACATCATTAAGTACATGCAAAAAACATGTTCCTGTTCCATTATTATGTTAATTACACATGACTTTTATTTTTCAGCATATAAAGGTTAAATTAGTTTACATAAATTTAGAATTTGATATACTGTGTATCTTGGATTGCTTTAGGAAAAATAAATATGTTTCTTTGGGTTCTTTTAAAAATGGACTATCTGGAGCAGCTTAAAAAATAATATATCTTTTCCTCAGACTGTAATGGCATTCACAGTAGGAATTCAGGTGCTCTGAGAGTATCATAGAGAGTAACACTGAGCAGGATATAATAGTGGCCTTCGTGAAAAAGAAATTTAATGATCCATCCCCCAGCAAGAGTTTTTTCTCAGCATGATGAACATATAATTAGGAGAAATATGACAAAGTAAAAGTTTTGTCAACTAACTTGATATTTTCTATAACTATTTATTCTAAGCAACTGTCATGGTCAAACTAATGTGAATGGAACAAATTCAACACAATTAAAAAAAATTGGTATGCTGAGAATGCACCTTTCTCTGCTTGTCTATGAAGTCAGTTATCTATATTTTATATTAATGTTGACCCTTTCAATTACTATAATAAGAAAATGGTAACCCCATAGTACTGAAATATACCTCATATATTATTTTTGTTTTGTTTTGTTTTTATAAATATCTAGAGCATCCAAGTGATATTTTATAAAATTACTCCTTAGTTCCTCTCTATTTTCCTAAGAGGCATGGATGACCAAGCCAGGACAACAAAATAAATACTATAATTGTTTCATGTTTTCTATTTGAAGGAGGATTCTGAGAATTACTGTTATTTGCAAAGGTTTGTTCTATTGTGCCTATCTGGGTAGGCAATATATATGGGTAGGTATAAAATCATATTCCAAATGAGAGTGTTAAAATATGATTTTTAAATCTGAGAACTAGAAAATCATCTCCAGCCATGCAATTTCTGGAAATCATTTCTAGCCATGCAATTCAACATTTATTTATGAAATACCTGACAATTCCATCATGTTACATTTTTTGAACCAAATAAAATTTTTATTATTTTTCAATGTTATCCAATGGAAGGATTTCACAAGTGATATAGAATTGTGAATGTTATTCAAAATTTGAGAACTAGGAATATTTGTTACAAATCTACTTCTAATTTGTAAGAGTAATTTCGGAGAGTTGTCTTGGAAGTAAAAATGGGCTTAATGTATAATAGGTTTTCTAACCAGGAATTCATGAAGACTGTGGAAAGATTTCAGGCCCCCCTTGAATTTAACTGGAAAAATATATGGCTTTACTTTTACTAATCTTCAGTGAAATTAAGCATTTCCTTCCAGATTGACAATGGAGTGGCCACAGAACTAAATAGGAAAGGAACAGATTCAAGGAGTAAATGAAAGGAATTTTGTAGTGCTTTTGGAGATCGCAATCCCAGGCATTAAAAATTAAAAAAAGCATATTGCTTCCACTACTCTGTCTTCTAAATTCCCTTCCAATTCTACATCCTATGGTCCTGTTTT
Source organism: Myrmecobius fasciatus (assembly GCA_023553655.1). Taxonomy (NCBI): domain Eukaryota; kingdom Metazoa; phylum Chordata; class Mammalia; order Dasyuromorphia; family Myrmecobiidae; genus Myrmecobius; species Myrmecobius fasciatus. The sequence continues at coordinate 16,386 of JAJPUD010012147.1, forward strand.
ATTTATGTGCAGAAACACACATGTGTATGTATCATACACACATACATATGTTGCACTCTGCATATATACATATGTATATATACATATACATATACATACACATACGTATTTCAGTCCCTTACTTTTTATTTTTTTTTCACTTTACTTTTATTTTTTTGCTTTTATTTTAGTTTGACAATCTCAGAAATTAGTCATTTAATGTTAAATAACTGTTATTTATTTAAAATTTAAATACAAACTAGAAAAAAAAGAAATATTGTTATGTGCACAGTAAAATATGTGGGGGGATTCAAAATAGATAACAATAAATATTAATTTCAAGAATATATAATAATAGAAGATATATTCAGAACTGTCCATCTTTGCTTTCTTGTTCTCTGCTATGCACTTTTTATTTTATTCTTTTTTTCCCCGTTTCTACCTGCCAATTCCACCAAGCAGGTTACAGTTAAGCATGAATATGTTTATATACACAGACACACACACAGCATATATACTTGTAAACATATACATGCACAAATATATATGCATATGCACATACATCTATAACACTATTAATATAGTTGGCACAATGCAGAATTCTGCCTTGATTGAAGCTTTTTTTAAATTTTTAACTTTGACAGTTTTTTCCTAATAAATTCTGCACCTGATTATTATTATTATGTTTATGCATATCTCTTATAATCCTGAATAAACTCTTCTAGTTTACTTCTGACTGTTAAATTGCCTTGCTATTATTTAACCTCCAGTCCTTCCCAAGGATACCTCCCTTATCTTCTCCACACATCTTTCCCTCCCTCATTATCCCTTTCCCATTAATCTATACAACTCATCACACTCTCTTTAATCTACAAACCCTTCTATACTTCATTTTATCCGATTCCCTTGCCCTTTTCTTTTTTTTTAATTTTTTAATTTTTTTATTAAAGCTTTTTATTTGTATAACATATATATAGGTAGTTCCCCAACATTGATCTTTAGAAAGCTTTCCATTACGAATTTTACCCCCAGTCCCCTCCCCTCCCCTAGATGGCAGGAAGTCCACTACATGTTAATAATGTTGAAATGCTTGAGAAGTTATGCAAGAAAAATCCTATCTACAAGAAAAAAAAAGAATCAGAGAAAGGCAACACAATGCAAGCAAATGTCAATAGAGATCATGAAAATGTTACGTTGTGGTCCATATTCCATATCCCTCTCTCTGGGGGTATATGGTTTTCTTCAGTGAACAACTGGAACTGGTTTGAGACAATTCCTTGTTGCAGAGAGCCATGTCCATCAGAATTGATTATCACGTAATACTGTTATTGCTGTGTATGATGATCTCCTGGTTCTGCTCATTTCGCTCAGCATCAGTTCATGGAAGTCCCTCCAGGCCTCTCTGGAATCGTCCTGCTGGTCGTTTCTTACAGAGCAATAATATTCCATAACATTCATATACCATAATTTATTCAGTCACTCTCCAATTGATGGGCATCCCTTCAGTTTCCAGTTTCTAGCCACTACAAAGAGGGCTGCCACAAACATTCTTGCACAGGTGGGTCCCTTTCCCTCCTCTAAGATCTCTTTGAGATATAGGCCCAGTAGAAACACTGCTGGGTCAAAGGGTATACACAGTTTGACAACTTTTTGAGCATAGCTCCAAATTGCTCTCCAGAATGGTTGGATCCGTTCACAGTTCCACCAACAATGTATTAGTGTCCCAATTTTCCCACATCCCCTCCAAAATTCATCGTTATCTTTTCCTGTCATTTTAGACAATCTGACAGGTGTGTAGTGTTACCTCAGAGTTGTCTTGATTTGCATTTCTCTGATCAATAGTGATTTGGAGCAACTTTTCATATGACTAGAGATGGTTTCAATTTCATCATCTGAAAATTTTCTGTTCATATCCCTTGACCACTTATCTATTGAAGAGTGGCTTGAATTCTTATATATATGAGACAATTCTCTCTATATTTTAAAATGAGGCCTTTATCAGAACCATTAAATGTAAAGATGATTTCCCAATTTGATGCTTCCCTCCTAATCTTGTCTGCATTTGTTTTGTTTGTACAGAAACTTTTTAACTTAATATAATCAAAATTATCCATCTGGTGTTCAATTAGGAGTTCCAGGTCTTCTTTGGACATAAATTTATTCCATCTCCACAGGTCTGAGAGATAAACTATATTACGTTCCTTTAACTTGCTTACAAAGTCCCTCTTTATATCTAGATCATGAACCCACTTATATCTTTTCTTGGTATATGGTGTTAGGTATGGGTCAAGCCCTAATTTCTTCCACACTAGTTTCCAATTTTCCCAGCAGTTTTTGCCGAATACTGAGTATTTATCCCAAAAGCTGGAGTCTTTGGGTTTATCGAACATTAGATTGTTAAGGTTATTGCCTAGGTTGTCCTGATAACCTATCCTGTGCCACTGATCCACTGCTCTATTTCTTAGCCAGTACCAAACGGTTTTGATGACCTCTGCTTTATAATATAGTTTTAGATCTGGTACAGCAAGGCCACCTTCATCTGCCTTTTTTTTCATTAATCCCCTTGAGATCCTTGACCTTTTGTTCTTCCAAATGAACTTTGCTACTATTTTTTCTAGATCTGTAAAATAATTTCTTGGGAGTTTGATTGGTATGGCACTAAATAAGTAGATTAGTTTGGGTAGTATTGTCATTTTTATTATGTTTGCTCTGCCTACCCATGAGCACTTAATATTTTTCCAATTGATTAGGTCTGATTTTATTTGTGTGGAAAGTGTTTTGTAATTTAGTTCGTATAGTTTCTGGCTTTTCCTTGGCATATAGACTCCCAAATATTTTATCCTATCATCTGCTATTTGGAATGGAATTTCTTTTTGCATCTCTTGCTGCTGAACTTTGTTGGTAATATATAAAAATGCTGATGATTTATGTGGATTAATTTTGAATCCTGCCACTTTGCTAAAGTTGTGAATTGTTTCTAGTAGTTTTTTTAGTTGAGTCTCTAGGGTTCTCTAAGTATACCATCATGTCATCTGCAAAGAATGATAATTTGGTTTCTTCGTTACCTACTCTGATTTCTTTTATCTCTTTTTCTTCTCTTATTGCTAAAGCTAAGTTTTCTAATACAATATTGAATAGTAAGGGTGACAGTGGGCAGCCTTGTTTCACTGCTGATCTTATTGGGAATGGTTTTAGTTTGTCTCCATTACATATGATGCTTGCTGATGGTTTTAAATAGATGCTACTGATCATTTTAAGGAAAAGCCCATTTATTCCTATACTCTCTAGTGTTTTTAATAGGAAAGGGTGTTGCATTTTATCAAAGGCTTTTTCTGCATCTATTGAAATAATCATATGGTTTTTGTTAGTTTGGTTATTAATATAATTAATTATGCTGATAGTTTTCCTAATATTGAACCAGCCCTACATCCCTGGTATACATCCTACTTGGTCATAGTGTATTATCCTGGGGATGACTTTCTGTAATCTCATTGCTAATATCTTATTTAAAATTTTTGCATCAATATTCATTAAGGAAATTGCTTTATAGTTTTCTTTCTCTGTTTTCACCCTACCTGGTTTAGCTATCAGCACCATATTGGTCTCATAGAAGGATTCTGGCAGTATACCTTCTGTCCCTATTTTCTCAAATAGTTTGTGTAGTATTGGAATTAATTGTTCTTTGAATGTTAGGTAGAATTCACATGTAAATCCATCTTGCCCTGGAGATTTTTTCTTAGGGAGTTGGTTAAGAGCTTGTTCTATTTGTTTTTCTGATATGGGGCTATTTAAATAATTTATATCCTCTTCTGTTAACCTGGGCAATCTATATTTTTGTAGATATTCCTCCATTTCATTTAGATTATCAAACTTACTGGCATAAAGTTGGGCAAAGTAACACCTAATTATTGCTCTGATTTCCTCTTCATTGGAGGAAAGTTCTCCCTTATCATTCTTGAGACTAACAATTTGATTTTCTTCTTTCCTTTTTCTTATCAAATTAACTAAAGGCTTATTTATTTTGTTGGTTTTTTCATAGAACCAATTCTTAGTTTTATTTATTAACTCAATAGTTTTCTTGTTTTCAATTTTATTAATTTCTCCTTTTACTTTTAGAATTTCCAATTTGGTATTTAATTGAGGGTTTTTAATTTATTCTTTTTCTAGTTTTTTTTTAATAATAAGCCCAATTCGTTGATCTTTTCTTTCTCTATTTTATGCAAGTAAGCATCTAGAGATATAAAATTGCCCCTTATAACCGCTTTAGCCGTATCCCACAAATTTTGGTATGTTGTCTCCTTATTGTCATTCTCCTGGATGAAATTATTGATTGTGTCTATGATTTGCTCTTTCACCCATTCATTCTTCAGGATTAGATTATTTAATTTCCAATTAACTTTTGGTTTATTTTCTCCTGGCCTTATATTGCATGTGATTTTTATTGCATCATGACCTGAAAAGGATGCATTTACCATTTCTACCTTTCTACAGTTGATTTTGAGGTTTTTATTCTCTAACACATGGTCAATTTTTGTATAGGTTCCATGGACTCCTGAGAAAAAAGTAAACTCCCTACTGTCTCCATTCAACTTTCTCCATAGATCTATCATACCTAACTTTTCTAACAATTGGTTTATCTCCCTAGTG
>JAJPUD010012147.1:21411-50813 GCA_023553655.1 Myrmecobius fasciatus
TGTATCCTTCTTGCACTAATTTCAATTTATTTTCCCATTTATCCTCCAGCTCTTTTAGTAGGTCCTGTAAGCAATCTTCCAGAAAGGCCTTTTGAAACGGGGACCAGTGATGGTCCTTGCTGATATCCTCTGGAGTTATGTCTAAAGAAACCTCTGGATCTGGGGTCTTCTCTTTCTGTTTATAAAAGCTGTCTATGGTGAGAGCTCTCTTTTGCCTCTTTATTTTTTATTTATTTATTTTTTTTAGACAGCGTGTATATCTCTTTAAGGTAGGGGAAAAAAAAAACGGAGGCTGAAACGGCAGGCTGAAGATTTTGCCCTGAGGCACTTCGGCGAATTATTTTAAGGTGCTGGGCCGGTGGGGGCTAGGACTAAGTCCAAATTACTCCTTAAACAAGGCAAGTTTTCCAGAACACCTGCCCCCAATCAGGGCAGAGTGTCCTGAGTGCCTCAGATAAACTCCAGGTGTTTGGAATTTGGAGTTTGGAGTTTGGAGTTTTTTGCCAATCTGAGCTGAGCTGAGCTGAGTCCCACCCTCACTTTTGGCCTCCACCAGAGTTCTCTGACATCGGAGTCCTCTGTTTATCCCTCTCTCCGAGCTAGACAAACCTGATGTGAAGTTTTTCAGAGATATCTGCAAGCAGTATCCAAATATTTCCTGATTCGTTGACTTGAAGATCAGTTCAGAGGCTTATTTTATTGTTTATTTGAGAGAAGTTCGGAGGAGGATGCAGAGAGTCACCTTTTCACTCCGCCATCTTGGCTCCGCCCCACCCTTTTATTTCTTTATAGATTTTGGAGGGTGTTCAATTTACATACATATATACATATTTAACATAAATACATATAATTCTGTATGTGTGCATATGTACATATTAGTGTGTATATACATATCTACTTACACACATATGTATGAGGGTAGATAGGTAGATAGGTAAATAGATAAAAATTTTTTCTTTAACTTTTTCCTGATGTGAGTAATATTTCTGAATGGGACTGATTGGATGAAGTTTTCTCAGTTTATGAGACTAGGACTAAGTCACATGATCTCTAAAGGTCAGACCCTATGTCAGTAACAGGAAGCTACAGGATGTGACAGGAAGTGACATGACCCACAGGAAGTAGACAACATAGGTAACCACTGGCCAAGAATACTTACTTCCTTTTGGTCTATCCAGTGAAAGGGCTTGGGTCTTTTGCTATTTAAATTCTGACAAGCTGGAAGTTTATCAGGTTCCAACAACACATGATGGGAGCTGGAATGGCTCCATGTATGTGTCTGGGCCTCTCCTTGCAGGGACTAAATAAATGCTTTCTCTTGTGCCTGAAGATGTCTTTAATTAGTTAATTTGGAAAAGGGGATTAGCAACCTTTCCATAGAGTTTATTAGGCCTTGGCCTGGGATCTGTGACTTCTTATAGATGGCTGGGATTCTGATTCAAGTTAGGTGCCAGGTTGGATTTTCTCTAACCATCCTTGAGATCAGCCTTTCTCTCTGTGAAAAATAGGCCTAGGTGAGACATTCAGATACAAACAGAAGCACAGAAGCCTCTGAAGATGAAGCCTGGCTAAGAGAGAGCCAGGTAACATGCATAATACACAAGGGCACTGTCTGTGAATCTGTCTTTGGACTGTCTTTCGGCAGCCCTGTGATCATCAAGCCTTGGATGATTCAGTAAGAGATGAGCCAGGAAGTCCTTTTAAGGAACATAGGACAGTGGAGTTCTGCAGTTGGCTTTAGAAGTTAGGTAACTACTGAGCTTGATCTGCCAAGTCATAAAGGGGTCAACTCTGTATTACAGAAGGTTAGGCTGTGAGATTGGATGCTTTGGAGCAACAAAAAAAAAAAAAAAAAAAAAAAAGGAAAATGCACTTGATGGGATATTTTTGTTGGGTGTGGAGAAGGGATAGTTCTTTTCCATGTAATTTTTGTCTGTGTCTTTGTGCAGAATGTCTTTGTCATATCTGTTCTGTGATCTAGAATTTGTTAAAAAGAGAAAGGTCTCCTTTCCTAGTTGGAACTGCAGGAAAGTCCCTTGAGAGTATTGAGAGTAATGATTGGGGAATTTGGCAATTGGTCATTTCAAGTTTCCAAAGCAATTCAATTTAATTGGGGCCTCCTGGAGGATGATAGTGCATAAAGAGAGTCTTTCATTTCCCTCTTTTTTCCTCTTATAGCAAATTTCTGTAATCAGAGAAGTGGCCAGCAGAAGATATGAGGCACAATGCAAGCATATAGATGATATTCTGATTTGCAACCCAACCCTGGAGGATTCTTTGGTTGCTTCTATAAGATCTTTAACTCTTTTGCTTCCTGGGGCTAGAGTTTCTTGTCTAAAGATTTACTTTGTGTAAGTATTTGGGCCCACCTCCCACCTTCCCTTTTGCTCACTGAGAGAGGAAGCAGACAATTTTAGCATGCCCTGATCAGGTTAAGGTTTTTAAGACCCTGAAAGCTAAACTAATCTGCACAGAGCCTGTTCCACCAAATGTAGAAAGGCAGGGCTATGTCCTAGGGTTCCAGAGACCCCTATCCTAGTCTCCTGATTACATCTCAAAGATCTATACTGACTTCAAAAGAGTTTTTGATGTTCTGCATGATCATCAAGGCTATTTGGAGAGAAATACCAGTTGTCCATAGACCTAGAGAAGTTGTTGTTTCCCAAAGAAAGAGGAATTCACTTCTGGTGAAGGGAAACAAACTTACAGATCAGCTGCCTGTTTGTCCCTGACCATGGCACCTTTAACTCTCCAATTCCTGACTTCTGAATTCTCTCATATAGTTCCCAGGCAAGTAAATTCTAAAAGGACTGTCAAAAAGGCCTGCACATGTGACCCCTTGCAGGTGCTTCAAACTACTTGGTTTTGTTAACACCTGTACTAGTTGGGTAAAAGCCTTGCCTTGTAAGGTTCTAGGGTTTTTGTGGGGAGAGCTTACTTACTGAAGGGCACAGTGTTCTACCCATTGCACCTACTCCTTTGAGGAAACAAAAGCAAGAATTTTGGGAAAACATTCTTTGATATTTATCCTAGGAAAAGCTGTTTGGATGAGGCATTTATGATAGCCTTATCTCCCCCAGCCATCCTCTGGGTGGGGTTCCTGGTTACCATCCCTAGTCTTTTGTTTATTTTTCTTTAGCTAATGTTTAGTACTTGTATTTTTTTATATATTTGTAAGAGTTGCTTCTTCCAGACTCCAAGTCATGAAAATCATGAAATTCGAACAACTTGGTCAACCTGAAATCACCTGAGACCTGATTCTGACGCTCAGCACTAGACACTGCTGCTGCCACCTACAAATCACCCCACTGGTTAGGGCCAGCTATATGCCCCTTGTCAGCCTGAAGCAGCTACAGAAGATGAGACCTTTGTCCCTTTGCCCCAAATGAATCTGGGTCCAGACTGCTTGAGGTGGGAATTATGTACAATGGCTCTAAGGAACAAGGTCTCCACAATGCTGTAGCCAGATGCCAATCTGTTCTGTGATGACAGGGTTTCCAAGACAGATAGTAGGAGTTGGTGGAAGCAAGGTCTCTAATTCATGCTCATTGTTTTAAGTAGCAATATCCTGTCCCCTGCTTGCTTATGCGCTTAATCACTAGAATTGTTCAAGAATTAATTAAGTTCAGGAGTAGCTAAAGTGGTTCCTGAAAGCTTCCATTCATGTGCAGGTTCTAAATAGTAGAGGGCAGATTAGGGACAAACCTGAAGGCCTACAATCACAATTGTAATTGCAGCTATAGCATATTTGAATTATTTTGTTGTTCTTATTGTTGCTTGTAAAATTTTCTGATTGACTATATTATAAAAGCAGTGATCATCAAAACTATTTGATAATGGCTGAGAAGTAGAACTCCAAGATACCACTACATGATTGTCTAAGATTGTCTAAGTTGACAGGAAAAGATAATGATAAATATTGGAGGAGATAGGGGAAAACTAGGAGTCTAAAACATTGTTGGTGGAATTGTGAACTGATTCAATCATTCTGGAGAGCAATTTGGCACTATGCCCAAGAGACTGCATACACTTTGATCCAGCAATATCGATACTAGGTCTGTATCCCCCCAAAAGGTGAAAGTACCCATTATGTGCAAAAATGTTTGTAATGGAAATTGAGTGCATTCTCATCTATTGGGGAATGACTAAATAAGTTATGTTATATTAATGTAATGGAATAATGTTTTACAAAAAAATAATAAGCAGACTGATTTCAGAAAAGTCTGGAAAAACTTATGTGAATTGATGATAGTGAAGTGAGCAGAACCAAGATAACATTATAGACAGTAACAACAATATTATGAGATTATCAACTGTGACTTGGCTCTTTTCAACAAAGAGGTGATTCAGGTCAATTCTAAGAGGCTTGTGATGGGGCATTCTGCATCCAGAAAGAAGACTATGGGGACAGAATGTGGATTATAACATTTTTTTGTTGTTTGCTTTTTTGTTTCTCATTTTTTTCTCTTTTTGATCAGATTTTTCTTATGTAGCATAAAAGTGGAAATATATTTAGAAGATTGCACACGTTGAACTTATAATGGATTACTTGCTGTCTAAGGAAGGAAGTGGGGGGAAGGAAGAGAGAAACATTTGGAACACAAAATTTTACAAGGGTGAATGTTGAAAACTATCTTTGCTTCTATTAAAAAAAAAGGGGGGGGGGGTCAGAGCCAAGATGGCAGAGTAAAAACAGAAACTTACCCAACTTCTCACCCAAACTGTTCCAAATTCCTTTAATTAATGACTAATCAAATTTTAGGGCAGCAGAGCACCCCAAAAATGAAGTAGAACATTTACCAGACAAGAACAACTAAGAAACTCAGCTAAAAAGCCTTGTGACACCAGGATGAGTATCCAGCATGCAACCTGGAAGCCAGCCCCATCTTGCCGGGGGCCTACTTCTGAATCAGCAGCAGTACTCATGCATTGCTTCCAGACCTCTCAGCCCAGAGACACCAAAGAGGACCTAGGAAGTCAGCAAAAATGGTCTGTGAAGCTAGAGCGGGAGCACAGAGCTCAATTCCAGTGTAGACTGGCCCAGTCCCAGCTCTGGCCCAACCCCACTTTCAGTGAGGCAATACTTCTGAATTAGCAAGAGTGCTGGAGACTTCTGTACCTCTCAGTCAGGAGATACCAAGGAAGACTCCAAAAGTCAGTGGAGAGGGTCTTCAGCAAAGGGGTGGGTGAGGTGTGGTTTCCAGTTCCATTGCAGTTCCAGTCAGCAGAAACCCAACCTCCAGCCAGCATATTAGATCTTGCAACCATAGACAGGGACATACCTACAGCTCCAGAGCAGAAAAAAGTGCTTGTGATCTGATTCCAAGAAGGATCTCTGAAAACAGCTGCACAAAATCCCTGAAGCTTGAGACAGTGAACCCTTCACACTGAAAGCAGAGCCCTACTTTTATAGTTAAAACAGTATTAGGCTGGAAAAATGAGCAGAAAATAAAAGAAATTTCTCAACATTAAAATAAATTATGGTGACAAGGGGGATCAAAACACACACCCAGAAGAAGGGAACACAATTTTTTAAAATACACATTGCTTTATTTTGTTGGGAGAGAAAAATCAGAGCTCAAGGGAAAACCCATAAAACAACCAATCAACAAAGAAAAATAAACAGAAAAAGGTAAACATAGTATATGTTGATTTGCATTCAGTCTCCATAATTCTTTTTCTGGTTGCAGATGGCATTTTCTGACTAAAGTCTATTAGCATTGCTTTGGGTCACTGAACCACTGAGAAGAACCAGGTCTTTAATATTTGATCATTGCACATTGTTATTGTTTTTGTGTACAATGTATTGCTGCTTCTGCTTGTTTTACTCAGCATCAGTTCATGTAAATCTTTTCAATCCTTTCTAAAATTAGCTTGTTTATCATTTTTCATAGAACAATAACATTCTATTACCTTCATATGACACAACTTGTTCAGCCATTCCTCAATTGATGAGTCTCTATTCATGTTCCAATTCATTGCTACCACCCAAAGTGCTACAAAGATTTTTGCACATGTAGGTCATTTTCCCTTCTTTATGATTTCCTTGGAATACAAGATTAGCCCAGCAATTTGGAACTTGCTCTCAAGAATGTTTGAATCATTTCACAACTACACCAACAATGCATTATTGTCCCAGTTTTCCCACATCCTCTCTAACATTTATTATTATCCTTTCTTGTCATCTTGGCCAATCTGAGAGTTATGTGGTGGTACCTCAGAGTTGTTTTAATTTGCATTTTTTTAATCAATAGTGATTTAGAGAATTTTTTCATATAATTGTAGATGGCTTTAATTTTGCCATCTTAAAATTGTTTGTTCATATCTTTTGACCATTTATCAATTGGGGAATGACTTGTATTCTTATAAATTTGACACAGTTCTTTATATATTATAGAAAAGAGATGTTTATTAAAAACACTGGCTGTAAAGATTTTTCCCAGCTTTGTATTTCCCTTTAATCTTGTTTCTGTTGGTTTTGTTTGTGCAAAACCTTTTTAATTTATTGTAATCAAAGTTGTCTATTTGGCCTTTCATAATGATCTGTAGTTCTTCTTTGGTCATAAGTTCTTCAATTTTCCAAAGATCTGATAGGTAAATCCTTTGTTCCCAAATTTGTTTATGATATAATCTTTTATGCCCAAATTATGTACCCATTTTGATCTTATTTTGATATGGGGTATAAGAAGGGGGATCTATGCTGAGTTTCTGATATATTATTTTCCAATTTTCCCAGCAATTTTTATCAAATGTGAATTCTTATTCTAAAAGTTGGAGTTTGGGGGTTTATCAAACAGGAGATTATTATAGGCCTTGATTATTTTGTGTTCTGTATATAATCTATTCCACTGATCCACCAATCTATTTCTTAGCCAATACTAAATCATTTTCATGATTGCTGCTTTATAATATAGTTTTAAGTTTGATGCTGCTTAATCATTATCCTTTGTATTTTTTTTATTAATTCTTTGATATTCTTTACCTTTTGTTATTCCAAATGAGTTTTGTTATTTTTTCTAACTCTACAAAATAATTTTGGCAGTTTGGTTGGTATGGCACTGAATAGGTAGATAAATTTAGGTAGAACTGTTATTTTTATTGCATTAGCTCAGCCTACGCATGAACAATTGATATTTTTCCAATTGTTTAGATTTGACTTTATTTTTAGAAGTGTTTTACAATCATGTTCATATAGTTCTTGGGTTTGTCTTGGAAGGTAGACCCCCAAATATTTTATTTTGTCTACAGCAATTTTAAATGGAATTTCTCTATCTCTTGGTAATGGGCTTTGTCAGTAACATACAGAAATGTTGATGATTAGTGTGGTTTTTTTGTTTTTGTTTTCATTTTTTTAATATCCTACAACTTCGCTAAAGCTGTGAATTGTTTCCAGTATGTTTTGGGATTATTTTCTAGTATTCTCTATATATATCATCATATCATCTGCAAAGAGTGATAGTTTTATTTCCTCATTGACTATTCTAATTCCTTTAATAATTTTTTTCTTTTCTTATTGCTAAAGGAAACATTTCAAGTAAATATTATGACTAATAGTGGTGATATTGGGCATCCTTGTTTCACCCCTGATCTTATTGGGATTTTGTCAGCTTCTTTCCATTACAAATAATGCTTTCTATTGGTGTTAGATAGATACTGCTTATTATTTTCAGAAAAACTCTATCTCTGTGTTCTCTAGTGTTTTTGATAAGAATGGGTGCTGTATTTTGCCAAAAGCTTTTTTGGCATCTATTCAGATTATCATAGGGTTTCTGTTGATTTTGTTATTGATATTTTTGATTAAGGCACTAGTTTTCCTGATAGTGATCCAGCCCTGTATTCCTGGTATAAATCCCACTTGGTCATAGTTTTATTATCCTGCTGATAAATTGCTGTAATCTCTTTGCTAATATTTTTTTAAAAATATTATGCATCAATATTCATCAAGGAGATTAGCCTGTAATATTCTTGTTCTGTATAATATTTGTGTAAAAGAAGGAATTTTGCAGTACTTCTTCTTTAGCTATTTTTCCAAATAGTTTACTTAGTATTGGAATTAATTATTCTTTAAATGTTTGGTGTAGTTTACTTATGAATCCATATGACCCTGGAGATTTATTTTTAGGAAATTCATTAATGGCTTGTTCTGTTTCTTTTTCTTAAATGGGACTATTTAAGTAATTTATTTCCTCTTCTGTTAAACTGGACAATTTATATTTTTGTAAATATTCATCCATTTTGGTTAGCTTATCAGATTTGCTGGCATACAGTTGTACAAAATAACTCCTAATTATGGCTTTAATTTCTTCATCATTGTTGGCAAGTTCACCCTTTTTATTTTTGATGCTGATGATTTGGTTTCTTTTTCTTTCCTTTTCCTAATCAAATTAACCAAAGTTTAATCTATTTTATTTATTTTCCTAAAACTAACTCTTAGATTTATTATTAGTTCAATAGTTTTCTCAATTTCAATTTTATTAATATTTTATTTGAATTTCAGAATTTCTAATTTTATATTTAATTGAGAGTTTTTAATTTGTTCTTTTTCCTAATTTTTTTTTAGTTGAATGCTCAACTCATTGATTCCCTTTTTTTGTATTTTATTCATGTAGCTATTCAGATGTATAAAATTTTTTTCTAAGAACTGCTTTGGCTGTATCTCATAGGTTTTGGTATGTTGTCTCATTGTCATTCTCTTGCATGAAATTATGAATTGTTTCTGTGATTTGTTGTTGGACCCACTCTTTTTTTTTTTTTTTTTTTTTTTTTTTTTGGCTTTTTACTGAAGCAATTGGGGTTAAGTGACTTGCCCAGGGTCACACAGCTAGGAAGTGTCTGAGACCAGATTTGAACTCAGGTCCTCCTGACTTCAGGGCTGGTGCTCTATCCACTGCACCACCTAGCTGCCCCGACCCACTCATTTTTTAGAATTATATTATTTAGTTTCAAATTGGTTTTTAGTCTATCTTTTTTACTCCTTTATTGAATATAATTTTTATTGTATTGTGATCCAAAAAGGAAGCATTTACTATTTCTGCCTTTCTGCATTTGATGTGAGGTTTTTAGCTCTAATGTATGATCAATTTTTGTGTAGTTGCTCTGTACTGCCGAGAATATTTGTATTCTTTTCTGTCCCTACTCAATTTTCTTTAGAGGTTTATTATATCTAAGTTTTCTAAGATTCTATTAACTTCCCCTGTTTCTTCTTTATTTGGTGGTTAATTTGTCTGAATCTGAAAGGGGAAGGTTGAGGTCCCTCCCATATTATAGTTTTGTTGTCTTTCTTTTTGTAGCTACCTCAAAATATTCTCTAGGAATTTGGCTAGTCTGCTACTTGGTGCATATATTTTTAGTATCATTACTATTTCATTATTTTACCCCTTTTCATTATGTATTTTTCTTCCTTGTCTTTTTAAATAAAATCTATTTTTACTTTTCTGTTTTCTGAGATTAGAATTGCTAGCCCTGCTTTTTTTATTTCAGCTGAAGCATAATAAATTCTGTTCCAGCCTTTTACCTTTATTGTGTCTTTCTGTGCCAGTTTTCTTGTAAACAACATAATGTAGGATTCTGTTTTTTAATCCACTCTGCTATTCACTTCTGTTTTATTCTGTTTTATTTCACTTTCTGTTTCTGCCATTCACATTCACTGTCATGATTACCAGCTCTGTATTTCTTTCCATTCTATTTTTTTACCCACCCACCCATTACCTTATTTCCTATATCCTCCCTTGCTTCTCTAAACAGTTTTCCTACTATTTCTTCCCTCTCTTTTCTTTCCTCTTTCTCTTCCTACTTCTTTAAAGGGTTATATAAATTTTTAGACACACCTGAATGTTTAAGTTATTCCCTCTTAGAACCAAAACTGATGAGATCAGACTTCAGACAGTGCTCATCCTTCTCCCCTTTTTCCCCATTGTAATGGGTTTTTTTGTGCCTCTTCATGTGAGCTAATTATCCCATTTTACCTCCCCTTTTCTCTTTTTTTCAGTACAGACCTTTCTCCACTGCTTAATGTCTTTTTCTTTGTCTTCACATTAGAGTCCATTCATAACTACACCCCCCATCCATGTGATGTCCCTGCTCTGTCTGCCCCAGTGACTGATACAGTTCTCAAGAGTTACAGATATTAGTTTCCCAACCAGGGATGTAAACAATTTAACTTTTAAATAATATATATTTTCTCCCTGTTTACCTTTCTATGGTTCTCTTGAGTCCTGTCTTTGTAGATTAAAATTTCTGATTAGTTCTGTTTTGTTTGTTTTTTTTCAAGAGAAAATATTGAAAATCTCTTACTTCATTGAAGATCCATTGCCTCCCCTGAAAGATGATGCTGAGTCTCCCCAGATAGTTAATTCTTAGTCGTAATCATAGGTCCTTTGTCTTCTAGAATATTGTATTCCAGGCCCTCCAATCCTTTATACTAGTAGCTTCCAGATTCTGGGTAATCCTGACTGTTGCTTCTTGATATTTGAATTGTTTTTTTTTTCTACAATTTGCAGTATTTTTTCCTTGGGAATGTAGTTCAGGAGTTTTGCAACAATGTTCCTATGGCTTTCTTTGTGAAATTTCTTTCCAAAGGTAATTGTTGGATTCTTTCAATGAGCATTTCACCCTTTCTTTCTAGACTACTAGGGCTGTTTTCCTTAATGATCTGTTGAAGAATGCTCTCCAGGATCTTCTATTGGTCATGGCCTTCAGGTAGGCCATTAATTTTTAAATTGTATCTTCTGGATCTATTTTCCAGGTAGGCTGTTTTTTACATGAGGTATTTCACATTTTCTTCCTTTGTTTTTTCATTCTTTATAGTTTGTTTGACTGATTCTTGCTGTTTCACAGTTTCATTAGCTTCCATTTGCCATATTCTAATTCTTAATGTGTGATTTTCTTGAGTTAGTTTTTGTATCACTTTTTCCATTTGATTCATTCTACTTCTTTAGGAGCTGTTTTCTTCAGCAATTTTTTCCTTCCTTTTCCAAGTTATTGACTCTCTCTTGCATACCTCTCATTTCCTTTCTCATTTTTTTCTCCTATCTTTCTTATTTGCTGTTTAAAGTCTTTCATGAGCTTTTCCAAGAAGCCTTTTTGGGGATGAGATCAATTCATATCACTCTGAGTTTCTTTATAAACATTTTGTCCTTGTCTGAGTTAGTGTTTGGGTCTGCCTTGTCACCATAATAACTTTCTATGGTCAAGGTTCTTTTCTGTTTATTGCTCATTTTCTTTCCTTTTCTTTTGATATTTCCTCTCTTTTACTTTTATTGTTGAGCTCTGCTCTTGGGTACAGGGGGAACTGTCTCAAGCTTTCTGTGAAACTATGATCCTTGAATTTGAGCATAAAAGCCCCATGTGTTTGCAGTTGCCTGCTCTTTTCAGTAAATAGTGTGGTTTTCCAGAGTTTGCCTTCTAAGCTAAGACTAGAAGCTGCCCCATTGATTTGCTCTTCTGCTGAGCTAGGGCTGAATGTCTTAGTTGCTGATTTGCTCTGATTAAGATTCTTTCACTGTCCTTCCCATAGTCTCTCTGAGCTGAGCTGAATGTCATTTTAAACCCAGTGAGACCTTTCTTGAAGATTTTCCAATCTATTTTGAGCTGAAGAGTGGTTTCATTCCATCAGACACTGTTCAGAGGCTTAGTTTAATAGTGTTTTCAAGGGAAACTGGGAGAGTTTGAACAGCTTCCTGGCTTTACTCTGCCATCTTGGCTCCATTTCTAGAAGTCTTTGATTTGTTTTTCAAAATCCTGTTTTTCTTGGATTTTTCTTATTTATTTATTTTTAGTTTTTTCTTAATCTCTCCAATTTGATTTTTTTCAGCCTTTTTTGACTTATTCTATTAATTCTTTTTTTTTTTGGACAGATAATTTAAACATCCCTTTAACTGGAAAGATTTTTTTTAAAGCTTTAGTATCTTTTAAAGAGTAATTCTGCCCTTTCCTATTCCCATAATAAATTTCTTTCCTTTGGTTCTTCATTTTTTTAAAAAAATTAAACCTTATTAGTGCAATCATCTATGGTCCTGGAATGGGGGAATGATGCTTTTCATTTTTCCCTTGCTTCTCATTTTTCCCTTGCCTTTCATTTTCCCTTGTGTTCTGGAGCTCCAAACCAAGAATTCCACCCTCCTTTAAATGCCTGCAGCCAGCAGTTACCCTTCCCCACTCCTGTTGTCCTCAGCAAATAATGTGCTGCTTTCTTCTCACTTAGGGCCCAGTCTCTGTAATATATTTGGGCCAGATATTATTTATCCACAGAGGTTCCCTCACTCTTCTGTGACTTAAGACACCCCAACTTTCCTTACTGCCTGGGAGATGAAAATTCCTATGGTTGAGACTAAGAGTAAGTCTAAACTTAGCTAACCCTAGTGGTCTCCTCCTGGCTGTTTTAGTGGAGTTAGCCAGGAATTATTTAGACTTCTCACTAGCCAAACTTTGGTGCTGAAGTCTTTCCTCTGATTTCTGTTTAAAGACCTCTGTTTTACCAAAACTCTTTGTTTTTTTTCCTGTTTGTGAGGAAAATCTGGGGAGCCTGAAATTCTTTGACCTACTCAACCATAGAATCTTACACTAACAGGTCACTTTTAATTTTCACAAAAGAACAGTTTCTTAATTAGGCATAGCATAAAATATAAGTAACAAAAATTCTTTTTAAAATGTGCAAAATCATGACCCTGGGCAAGTCACTTAACCCCAATTGCCTCAGCAAAAAGCAAAAAAAAAAAAAAAAATGTGCAAAATAATGAAAGGACCACTATAAAGTTTACACATTTTTGTAATCTTTTTGGACTACCAGAATGTTTGTGGGTATGGCAATATATTCTATTCAATATAATGTGCTTACATTTTTTTTTTGTCTTAAACTTTCTGAATTCTAAATAAACACAAGTGAAAAGGAAATTTAAAAAAAGGACATGGACGAAATGATGTTTACATGTTCTCTTTCTTTTGTGTTTGCAAGTATTTTTCTTTTATAACTTTCCTCATTTCCCATCTGGCTGTATATATTTCATAAATTCTGTGTCAATTCCAGGTATCTCACCCCCCCAACCCCCTTTGTATGTTGTCCTTCGCTAATATATTATAAGCTTCTTGAGGGCAGGGAGTATCTTTTTCATTTGCATTTTTATTCCACAGTGCTTAACACATTGCCTGGCACAGAAGAGCTGCTTAGTTAATGTTTACATACCCCTTTATGTAATGAATTTATATATGAATTGCCTAAGGTCATACAATTAATAGATCCAAGTCTCCTCATCCCAAAGGCAGAACTTTTTTTTCCCTAACATAGTATAATTGTTTCCAGTAAAATATTCTGTGCTAATACTTCAACACTTCATTTCCTCAGTATTTATTTTGGAAATCTTTCATATTCCTCTATATCTTCCCATAATTAGTTTGTACCCTTAACCTCCCAGAATTAGTAACATCATACTTTAAAAGAAAAAAAAAAATCTCCCTTCACTTTTCTTCATTCCCCTCTTTGCTCCCACAGCTTCATTAAAACAAGTTCTCATTAAAGGAATTGTCAAAATCATTCATATTGGGGTATTAATTGCCTGATAAAAGGTTAATATTTAAGGTTAATTATAAAGATGTGTTGCTGATCCCAAGGGTAATTTTTTTAACTAGATATGTTTCCCCCAGTGTGAATTTACTCAACCAAAGGAACTCCTAATTTCAATCACCAGCTATAGAATAGTATTTTCAGAGGGGAATATGATCTTTCCTTGCAATTCTGAACCCTCCTTGTATAAGTGACATTTTATTACTAAGGACCAACATGATGGGGGAATTTCTCTTTATATTATTTATAAAATAGGTAAGTATGAATGTGTATATGTTTATGCAAGGCAATATAGTATATATACATATGCATCCCTATATGTAGTACATTTATGATATTATGAGTATATATGCACATATGTTTATACATATATACATGTATATACAGTGTGTGTGTGTGTGTGTGTGTGTGTGTGTATGTGAGACCTCAGTGAAAAAATACTGTCAAGATGTTAGGAGACATCCTGTTTTCTAGAGCTAAGACCTTACTATGCTCTGAATTTGGCATAACAACAGTTCTTTGTGCTGACCCACTGGATGATCTCAATCACAGCAAAATTCCAGAACTGTGGCTTAGGATTTCCCTATTTCTGAGGAGATCGTGACCTGAGAGCTGGAACAGCAACTAATTTATTAAACAGAAAGTGATCAATCACATCTCCTGACACTCTGAACAATTCCTTCACTTGTAAGAGCTAAGTTAAGTGAACCAGGTGTTGTACTTTTGTATCTGCCACACTAACTCTGGTTCTGTACCCCACTGAACCATTACAACAGACTTTGAGACTTGAAACTAATAACTTGGAAACTATTCCCATAGGACCCCAGAATGTCTGAATTGTTCTCTAAAATGCCTGCATGCATGGACCAATTGCAGCAACTGTTTAGTCAAGACCTAAGGATCACTTCATTGGTCCCCTTTTTGTGATTCTTGTCCTTAAAAACCCTGTCTCTGACATCCCTGCTTCTCATGAGGACTTTTACTTGCATGTATTTCCACACTTTGAAGTTCTTTTTTAGTCATCAATAGAAATGATTGAAACCACAAATAAGATATGCCCACAAATACTAATGATAACACACTTTATAATAAAGAGAGCATAATTTATTCCCATAAACCAGAAAATTAAATGTAGATTGTGTTTTATTTTAGTCTTTGTCCATTGTGTATGACTCTTTTGACCTCATTTGGGCTTTCATTGGTAAAGATACTGGAATGGTTTGCCATTTCCTACTCTAGCTCATCTTACAGTTGAGGAAAATACAGCAAACAGGGTTAAATGACTTGCTCAAGATAACACAGCTAATGTCTAAGGACAGATTTTTCTTTTTTAAACCATCAACTGAGCAACATAACTTCTCAGATCATATTAGATTTCATTTTATATACCCTCTACCCTCAAATCATCTCCTAGAAAACAAACCCCTCCAGATATAGAGGTTCCAAATATTAAAAGTTGAGGAAAGGATCAAGATGGTAGAAGGAATTAAGCATTTCTGCTGAATTCTCCCAACCTAACATTCTAAAAACTTTATGAAATGTATCAGATCAAATTCTGAGCAGAATAACCAGAAAAACAAACAAACAAACAAACAAACAAAAACAATGTTTCCTTTTTCCAGCCCAGGAAACATTATGAGGACTGAAAGAGAAGTCTGCTATGCCCTCTGGATTAGGTGTTAGTTAGAAATGTTTATGGAAGAAACAGCACCAGCTCTGAGGCCTGAAGGCAATGCCTACAATGGTGGCAGAAGGAGCAGAAATTGTACCAAAATTGGAAAAGGGCACTAATCTCATGATCAGATGGTAGATGCAATCTATTGCATTTATGCAAGCACTAGGAAAAGAGCCTCTTGGCATTTGGTAGCTCCTTCCTGATTACCTAGTTGTATTTTCATATTATTGTATGATGGTTTCAGGGGAGCAGTGGCCCTGACTATGTTAAGATCAGAGCTGAGACCAGAAGGATAGTGACTAGAACTCTTACTGATCACAAAGGTTACTAATTATATTGATTATACTACTAAGCATAAATGAATTATAATATTACAGGTGAAAAACTGAATCTTTAATGAAATATAGAACTTTTCATTTTAAGAAAAGTTATATTGTTGTTTTTGTTGTTTTTAATGATAAATAGTACCTATCTAAAACCAAGATCAAACTATCTATAATAAGGAAATACCTAGAAGTCTTTTTATAAGATTAGAGATGAAGTCCATTATTACCACTATTATTTTATATTCTGCTAGAAATGCCAACTACAATAATAAGAAAAAAATAAATTTAAGGAATAAGCATAGACAGTGAGAAAACATAACTCACATACTAGAGATCATATGACTGTACTTGGAAAAAACTAAAGAGTTAATTTTAAAAGTAGTTTAAATAATTAACAATGTTAGTAAAGTGTAACATATAAAATAACCTTACATAAATCATGTGTTTCTATATTCAGCAAGCAGATAGAAAAATTAAATGTAAAATAACTGCAGACAATATAAGGCTATCTGTCAAGATAGAGCCATTAATTATATGAACACAATTACAAAACACTTCACAAAAATGAAAGATCTAAATAACTGGAGAAATATTAATTGCTTATGGGTAGTCCAAGACAATATAATGAAAATGGCAATACTAACTTAATTTACTTGTTTAATAACATTCTAACCAAACCAACAAAGAATAATTTTATAGATCTAGGAAAAAAAATAAAATTCATCTGGATGAACAAAAAAAATCAATCATATCAAGGGAATCAATAAAAGAAAAATGTGAAAGAAGCATCCTTGCAGTATCAGATTGCAAATTTTACTACAAAGGAATAATCATCAAAACAATTTGTTATTAGATAAGGAATTAGATAAGAAGGGCAAAATAGAGTAAGTACATAATAAAGAGGAGTTAATAACCACAGGAATCTAATAATTATATAAATACAAAGATCAAAAAAATTCATCATCTGTTAAAACTTGCTTGCTGAAAAAGTGGAAAATACTCTGTCAGAAATTAGTCATGGACTAGCATAAAATGGACATATCATTTAAATGGAAAGGGTGATGTCATAAGTGACTTAGGAGAGCACTGAAAATTTTACTTGTCAGATCTATGAATAAGGAAAGCATTTATAATAAAAAAAGAGACAGAGGGGATTACAGGAAGTAAAAGGGATAATTTTTTTTTTATTATGCTTCATATGTTTTGAAAGGAATAAAGCAAAATGCAAGTGATTTTTTTAAGCAGGAAATTATGAAGTAAAGAGTGGAGATTTACAGCAATTTTCTTTAATATAAAACTTATTTCTCAAATATATAGAGAAATGAACAAAAGAAGAGCTATTCTCCAAATGCTAAATGCCTAAATGATAGGAAGATGGGGAGATAAGATGGAGGGGAAATCATTGAAGGTGGGACTACTAGAATATAGAATTTGAGCTCATTTCTCCTTCCTATTATTATGGTTTTTGTGATTGGACATAATTAAATATGTAAAAAATAATTTATGTCTATGACAGATTGAAGGAATATCTAGAGGAAATGATATTTAAGATATCTCTTCAAAAAAAAACAATTCCAAAAGTATGTAAATAACAGGTTATGTTAAAAAAAGGGAGAAAAAAGAATTAAATAATCAAATCATTAATTTTCATTTATTATAATAAATTTTTAATTAGATATTGGAAGCCTTCACTTTTGTACATAAACTATATTTATACTTAACTCTCTCTCACTGACTCCCATTTTTCTCCAGAAAACAAACAAACAAACAAACAAACAAACAAAACATATCTTTCTTGGTATTATCTGTAAATACAAAATAGGAGAACAAAAAAGAAAAGCTATATTGCCATATGCACAGGAGAACATAAGATAGGATTCATAATATAAAGCAATACATTTCCATTTTAATTAAAATGTATAATATATGCTACACATTGTGTTCAAGCTGTCAAATTTTTTGTCTTTGCTTTTATCTGCTGTGTACTGTTTACTTTATTCATTTTTACCCCTTTCTCACTCCCTCTCCCCTCCACATATTTACATAGATAAGACATATGCACTACATAAATATATATCTAATTATGTATATATACGTGTCATCTATGTAAGACTGTGTACTTGTCTTGTTTCTCTAAAGATGAATAACATCTTGCTTCATAAATCCAAGTCTTTGTATGCTTTGCTAACTCCAGCAACTAACCATTCCATATACCACAACAGTATTCCAAACAGATACTGTTTAGTTATTTTAAAGAGTCTAAAACAATATTCATTGTTAGGGCTGGCATACATTGTATGTCTATTTTTTCTCTTGATTAAATCTATTTGATCTTTAACTTTGTCTGAGATTATGATTACTTTCCCTGCTTTTGTTTTTTACATAATAAATTCTAATCCTACTCTACATGTTATGTTTGTTTATTTCATTTATTTCCTATCCCTATTTACTCCTCTGAATTACTTCTACTCACTGCCTTGCACTCATATTATTTAGCCTAATCCCTCAAAGAATTTCTCCTGTATCTTTTCTCCTTTTATCCATTCCCCTTGACCTCTCATTCCTATTTGTACTTAGAAGACTTTTATAGCCTTTCAAATGTATATATTGTTTCCTGTTTATCCTGTTAATCTATCCAATTCCTATTATTATGCATACTCTTCTATAGTTCCCTTTATCTGATTCTCTTATCTTATTTTTTTTTTTATAAATTTAGGAGGCTTTTATTCCATTTTAAATGTATATGTTGTTTTCCATGCAATTACTTGATACCTATACCAGGATGAGACAAAACAGAAAAAAATATAGATTAATCTTGCTAATGAATATTAATGCAAAATTTTAAATAAAATATTAGCAAGGAGATTACAGCAATTTATCAGCAAGATAATAAACTATGACCAAGTAGGATTTATACCAGGAATGCAGGGGTGGTTCAGTATCATAAATACTAATACCATGATCAAAAATGTCAGTAAGAAAACCAATAGAATAGTCTCAATAGATGCCAAAATCTTTTGACAAAATATAGTACCCACTCCTATTAAAAACACTAGAGATCATAAAGTTAAAGGGATTTTTCCTTAGAATAAGGAGTAACTACCTAAAACCAATAGAAAACATTTTTTGTAATGGAGAGAAACTGGATGCATTCCCAATAAGATCAGGGGTGAAATAAGGATGAGCATTATCACTATTAATATTCAATATTGTACTAGAAATGTTGGCATTAGCAATAAGAAAAAAAAGAAATTAAAGGAATTAGAATAGGTAATAAGGACATAAAACTAACAACTCTTTGCAGATGATATCATCTAGGAAATTCTAGGAATTCACTTAAAAACCCACTGAAAACAATTCACAGCTTTATCAAAGTTGCAGGATAAAAAAATAAACCAACAAAAATCATATTATTCCTAAATAATACTGACCAAGCCCAGCAGCAAGAGATAGAAAAAGAAATTCAATTTAAAATAACAATAGACAAAATAAAATACTTGGGGGTCTACTTTTTAAGACAAACTCACAAAATATTTTAATGTAATTACAAAACACTTCTTACACAAATGAAGTCAGACCTAAACAACTGGAAAAATATCAGTTGCTTCTGGGTAGGCCAAACTAATATAATAAAAATGGCAATTCTCCCTAAATTGGTCTGTTTAGTACCAATCAAATCAAACTGTCAAAAATTATTTTATATAGAAAAAATAATTCATCTTGAAGAATAAATGGTCAAGAATATCAAGGGAATTAATGAGAAAAAAAATACAAAGAATAGTGATTTAGCAGTACCAGAACTAAAACTGTATTATAAAATAGCAGTCAAAACCATTCAGTACTAAGAAATAGAGTGGTGGATCAGTGGAACAGATTAAATATGTATGACACAATAATCAATGTCTATAGTAATCTAATATTTGATTAAACTAACAAATTCCATCTTCTGAGATAAGAGCTCAGTATTTCAAAAAATTCTGGGGGGAAAATTGTAAAATAATAGGTCAGCAACTTGGCATAGACATACATCCCACATCTCATACTAAAATATGGTCAAAATAGTTACATGATTTGGGCATAAAGAGTGATACCATAAGCAAATTTGGAGAACAAGAGATAATTTGCCTATCAGATCTTTGGAGAAGGAAAGTACAAAGAAGGGGAAAAAATTTTACAGCCACTTTTTTGTGATAAAATTTTTATTTCTAAAATATATGAAGAAATGGGTCAAATTTGTAAAGTTGTAAGTCATTGCCTAATTGACAAATGGTCAAAGGATATGAACAATTTTCAGATGACAAAATTAAATCCATCTATAATCATATAAAAATGTTCTGAGTCACTATTGATTAGAAAAATGCATATTAAAACAACTCTGAAATACCACTTCACACCTCTCTGGTTGGTGAAGATGACAGGAAAAGATGATGGCAAATATCGGAAGGGATATGGGAAAACTGGAATAGTACTGTATGTTGGTGGAGTTGTGCAATGATGCAATCATTCTGGAGAGCAGTTTGAAACTATGCCCAAAGGGCTAAAACACTGCATATCCTTTGACCCAGCAGAGCCACTAATGGGTTTGTATACCAAAGAAATCAAAGGAAGGAAAAGTACCCACATGTACAAAAACATATTAGCACTTTTTTTTTTTTTTTGTAGTAGCAAAGAATTGGAAAATAAGTAGATGTCCATCATTTGGTGAATAGCTGAATAAATTGTGGTATATGGAAGTAATGGAATATTATTGTCTATAAAGAATGATGAGAAAGCAGATTTTAGCAAGACTTGGAAAGATTTACATGAGCTGATGCTAGACAAAACAAGCAGAACCAGGAATACATTGCACACAATAGCAGCAAGAATGTGCAATGATCAACTATGAAAGGCTTGGTTCAGTGATCCAAGATAATTGCAATAAACTTTGACTAGAAACTACTACCTGTGTCCAGAAAAAGAAGGATGGAAATTGAATGTAAATTAACACATTCTATTTTCACTTCTATTTTCTGTTTTTTTTTTCCTCCCTCTCCTATATGTTTCAAAAAGCAATGTACTAAAATAAATAAAATAAATAAATAACCCATTTGCTAATGACAACCGTAGATATGCAATTTACATTCACACATGTAAAAATTAATAAGAGGTTTGTTTTTAATGATTTTCTTAAAACTAGTCTTTGATGTTTACCTTACATTAGTCTTGGATATTACATATCAAAATTTTCCATGAAGTTCAGTTCTTTTTGCAACAAAATCCTGAAAGTGTGGCAATTCAGTGAATGTCATTTTTTTTTCAGATTGTATTTACCTGTGCTGTACATGATATTTTCAGCCATAACCCTAGGCTTATGTTCTTCAATATGTAGTGTTCTATGACATATGGTCTTTTAATGTAGCTGGTCCTGGGTCTTATGTGATTCTAACTATGGATCTGCCATATTTCATTTTTTTTCCTTGTTCATAATATTTTTTTTCTTCATCTAGTGTTTTAGAATTTGGTTATCGATTTTCTTTCTAAGATCCCTTTCACATGGTAATCAGTGATTTTTTTTTTCTATTTCCACTTTCATCTCTTGTTCTGACACTTCTGGACAACATTTCTTGTGTTATTGTATCAACACTCTTTTGTAGTTTTCAGGTGGTATGCTTATTATGTTTTCTTTTCCTTATTGGTTCTTCAGTTCAGTTGTTTTCTTATGAGATGTTTTACATTCTCTTCTATTGTTTATTCTTTATTTTTTGTCTTATTTCTAGATCTCTTATAACTGGATTCCTGTTGCCTGATTCTAATTTTCAAAGACTATTTTTTTTTCCTTAAGATTCTTGATGTCCTTTTCCAGTTGGTTAACTTTCTTTTCATAAACTTATTTTTCTTAATGTTTTTATTTTCTTCTTCCATGTCCCTCATTTGATTTTAAAAATCTTTTTTGAGCTCTTCTATGAATACTTTTTCAGAAAGTAACCATTTGAAATTACTTTTTGGAGTAGGAGAGTCAATTTTTGCATTATATCCTTCTGAAGAAGAGCCCATGTTTTCTATTCCTTTGTTTGAGTTTTTTCTTGTTCATCTGCTCACCTCCAGTTCTTGGATACTAGATGTCATGCCTATGGCACCAGGGCCTTCTTCTGTTCTCCCCTCTGGTTTGGAACTGAAACTAAGAACTTCATCATACTGTGAGAGCCCACAGTCAGCAGCATCCCTACCTCAATACATCTGTCCTCACAGAGTATATGTTGGTTCCTTCTTCAGAAGATTGCACCTCAGTAGTACAGTCAGGCATCCCTTATCAGCTGAGGTTCTCTCAATCTTCCTGATTCACATTCCCCATAGTGTTCAGGAGGTGAAAATTCCTGTAGCTTTGTAAAGTTTTGTGCAAACCTTAGGGCAAATTATTATGCATATATGTTAGCTCTTATTGTTTAATAATTTTGTTTGATTGACAGACCTATCATAATCTAATTGATCTATGGCAAATAAACTTTTAAAAGTATAAAACAAAAAAAATTCAGAGATTGGGTACCTTGTGAGTAAAAAGAGAGAAGAAAATAGATAAGTTCTTAAGATAACTTTCTGTAATATCCCATATCTTCCCTGTCAAAGTACTTCCTTAGAGGTATAAAGTATATAAGATCCCACTGTATCCATTATTTCTTGATTTAAAAGATCATTTGTCTTACTTCTTCAACTAGATGTCTCTTACACATGTGATAAAATAATTTGATTCCATAACAGACACATCTACAGGAATCTTTGTTTAACATTCCTTGGAGTGTTGACATTAAGCAACCCATAAAAGAGAGATATTAATTCGCTTTAGTTGTTTTCATATGTCATAATAGATATGCTGGATAGCTCAGAGTAATCATTTGTGTCATTGTTTTCCTAATAATTCAATTATGTGATATCTTTATAATCATTGTATAGAAACCTAGAGTCCCAAAATGTATGGATGTACATATAGCATACATATATTCAATGTATATATATGTTGTATAAATATACTACTTTTAGTGAATGTCAAAACTAATTATGCATGGAGCTTACTTAAATGCAGCATACATGTTTGTGTTGCTCTTTGACTATTTTTTTTTATTCTACTCAGATAGCAACACGAAGAGAATATTTTTATCTAAAAGGTTGAGCTTTGTGATAGTTCATAGCTTGTAATCATAGTTTTTGATCATTACTAGGCAATTTTTCAAGGGATATTCATCTAGATTCTATTTCATTGTCCATTTGTATTATGGAATCTATATTGTCTGTGCAATCTGGGTTGGGAACATGACCAGATCATCTAACATATAAGCACTTATGGAAGAGAAGCCAGAATCAGCTTCTGGGAGAAGATAATAGATTTCCTCCAGCTGTTATATAGAACTTTATTGTGTAGATGAAGTTTCTTTAAAAGTACCAGACTCTGATTAGTATCTCTGCCTCTCTCTCTTTTTTTCTTTCCATTTGTATGTCTCTTTTTCTGTATGTCTCTATGTCTCTTGAGCAAGAAAAAAAAATCAAATAAATAAACAATTGTATCATATGATCCTGTCAAAGATCTCTCTTTAAAGGAAATTACATTTCTATTCATGTTAGAAGTTTGGAAGTGATTCAGTGACATTCCACAATAGATATTCTTTCAATAGAGGTCATTTTGGAAGACAATCTGATCTTTATTGAGTGTAGATCCATTTATTTCTTCATGGTCTGCAATATTACATTAAGAAGTATATAATTCTGCCAGTTACTGGAGTAATATTCCTGAGCAGGCTGTGTTTGGATCCAAAAGAGAGGACTGTACTGACCATATCCCATTTTTAAAAATCCTAAAAGTATTACTGGTTAATTATGATACTATAAGCAATAGTAAAACTGGGGTAAATTTATAACCCCTAGCAAAATGGTTTGTGCCTTTGACTCTTCCAAAAACTAGGGTGTATCTTGAGAAATCTGACTCAGATATATTCTAGCTACTTATTTCCCAGCTTTCCTCCTTATATTTCTTTCCAAATTTTTTATGTCTCAAAGGAAATACTAATTTCTACTGGGCAAGAGGTAATAGTAATAATGAGCTATAATGTTTATAATGAGTTAGCCAATAAATATTTTAATGAGCAATTATTGTAAAGAAATGTGTTGAGCACAAGGGTTACCAAGAATGGCAAAATAATAATGATAGAGTCCACAGACCAAAGAGGAGACAATAGTCTACTAGGTATTTGCATAATGTATACAGCATAATTATAAATGAATCTCAGAAAGAGTAGTGGACAGAAGCAGTCTTTCTGAAGAAGGTGGTATTTAGGCTAAGTTTGGATGAAAGCCAGGAAAATCAGCAGGCAAAAATAAGGATGGAAATCATTCTTGGTCTGGAGATAGCATGGAATTGAGTGGTGGAGTGTTCTTTGTAAAGAATAACAAATAACAAACAGAGCCGAAATGGCAGAGTAAAGGCAAGGACTCACCCAAGCTGTCTTCCAAACCCATACAAATTCATTTAAATAATGAATGTAAATAAATTTTAGAGCATTAGAATGTACAAAAAGATGGAATGGGACAATTTTTCAGCCAAAGACAATTTAGATCAGGAGGAAAGTTCTGTTACACTAGGGTGGAAGTGTAGCACTGCTTCCAAGAAACCAGTAGCAGGCCTTGGGATCTCTGAATCAGTGAAAACACTGCTGATTTCCAGACTTCTCAGTCAATGGACAACAAAGATGACATGGAACATCAGAAGGAAAGGCTTGTCTCACTAGTTTGAGAGGACCTTAGGAAAGCAGCAGGAGCGAGCTTTACAGGCCACTGAATAGGCAAGGGCTACCACAGTGGGTATCAGCAACAGTGGCTACTTCTAGAGGTCTCAGCCCACTGATGGTAAGGGGAGTGAACTGGTCAGAAGCAGGTCTTAGTATTAGCATGAATGAAGGACTTTGTAGCTTTAATACACTAAAACTAGTAGGGACTCTGCACAATTCCAGGGCAGAAAAAGTGTGCTTGTGGTTATTCAAACACACTTTTCCTTGGATCATAACACTTTGGGAGAATTAAAAACTTACAGGTCTGTAGAAGGATCTCTGAAAATAGCTGCACAAAACCCCTGAAGCTTGGGACATTGCACTTTCCACCAGGAAATAAATTTGGGAGAGATAGTTTAAAAATATTTATTAAATCATGATTTTAAAAAGAGACTAGACATTATCTTTGAAGAAATTATCCAGGAAAACTCCTGATATTCTAGAGCCAGAGGGCAAAATAGAAATTGAAAGAATCTTCCATTACCTCTTGAATGAGATCCCAAGGCAAAAGCTCTCAAAAAATATTTTGTCCAAATTCCAGAACTTCCAGGGTAAGGAGAAAATATTGCAAGCATTCAAAAAGAAACAATTCAAGTATAGAGGAGCCACAATCAATATAACACAAGATTTAAAAGCTTGTATGTTAATGATTTGAAGGACTAGGAATATAATCTCAAGAGCAATGGTGCTAGAATTACAAACAAGAATCACTTATCCAACAAAACTGAGCATAATGTTTGAGATGAAAAGAAAGAAAGAAATTGATGACTTTCAACAATTGGTGATGAAAAAAAACAGAGCTGAATGGAAAATTTGGCTTTCAAATACAGGATTTAAGAGAGGCAGAAGGAAGTAATTATGAAAAGGAAATAACAAGGGATTTAATAAGGTTTATTGTTTTACAATCCTATATGGGAGG
Organism: Myrmecobius fasciatus; assembly: GCA_023553655.1. Lineage (NCBI taxonomy): Eukaryota > Metazoa > Chordata > Mammalia > Dasyuromorphia > Myrmecobiidae > Myrmecobius > Myrmecobius fasciatus. Next base: position 46,682 of record JAJPUD010012147.1, read on the forward strand.
AAGATACTTGTTACTCATAAGAACTTTTAGTTCTAGTTCAGCTGGTAGAAGGAGTATATATAGACAGGCAACAGATGCGAGTTGCATATGAAGAGATAATTAAAAATTAAGATGTAAAAAATGGAATGTACTGGGAGAAAGTGAAAGGAAGAGGTGGAATGGAGTAAGTTATCTAACAGAGGCAAAAAAAAAAGCTTTCACAATGTAGGGGAAGAAGAGGAAGAGAATAGAATAGTGAACCTTATTCTCATCAGAATTGTTTCAAAGAGGAAATAACATACCCATTCAATATGGGTATGGAATCAATTTGATCATGCAGGAAAGTAGTAGGGGAAGGGAATACAAGAAGGAGGAATAGTAATTTTTAAAAGGGCATCTTTGGGGAGGGGATTGTCAGTAGCAAAACACTTTTGAGGAGGGACAGGAAAAAAGAAAGAGAGAATAGAATAAAGGGAGGAAAGTTATCAATAGTAACTGGGAAAGGCATTTTTAGCAAGTTTCTCTGATGACTGCCTCATTTCTCAAGTTTATAGGGAACTGATTCAAATTTATTTAAAAATAAGAGCCATTACCCAATTGATAAATGATCAAAAGATATGAACTATGCCTACAGGGCTATAAAATCATGGATATCCATTGACTTAATAACACTATTAGACATGAATTAAAAACAAACAAACAAACAAACAAAACCTTAAAAGTAAGTACATGTACAAAAATATTTGTTCCAGTTCTTTTCTCAGGGCAATCTGGGAGAAGCAGAGAATCTGGAACTCAGAAGTTTTAAAAAATAATGTAAAAAATTGTTTTATATATAATTGGGAAAAATAAAAATTTAATTAAAAAAAAAAGACCAAGTAGCCTTGGGTAGTAGGATTGTAGACTAACTAAAGTGTATCTCAGTATAATAAGAGGCCTTTTGGTCTTTGGGTCCTGATTGACACAGATTGAATGTAAATAGCAATCATTTCTGCCTTGGCCAGAAACTTTGAGGCTCTTCCCCTCCCAGATTCATTCATTCATTCATTCATTCATTCATTCATTCATTTTGGATTAGTGAAAGTAATTCATTGCCTCAATTGCTACCTAGCCTTAATATAAGGCTTAAGTATAGATTGTTCCATTTAATATTAGTTAGTGGGAAATGGACTGTTTTTCAAAATATTGAGGATGTTGAAGTATAGATTCATCTTTTGACTGTATTGAATGAATATGTCAGCTTCCTATTGAGGAATGCCCTATAACATTTTTTTTAAAGAATAGAAATTATTTTGCACTGATTCATCTTTAAATTTTTACAATTTTCCATATTATCATTATTCAGAGGTATTCTATTTCTGAAAGTGTAAGACATACTTTTAAATATAATCTGCATTGTAAATAATTTCTCCCTCACTCTTTTAAGGCTAGTCAACCAACAAAACAAAGTCCTGATTTGTAGTGTAAATGTTCACACTAAAACTTTAACAATCTAATCTAAGCTTATGAATAAATTTGAGCTGTACCCTGAATATGTCTGCCTTCATTGTATATTTGTGACATAAACTGCGGAAGATAAAGGCAAAGTATATTTCTAGGTAACAAAGGGAACCGACCTATGGAGAAAATGAAGTCTCAGCTTTGATGTACTTAGCATCATGATCCAACTGAAGTAAATAATAGACTTGAAATAGAATTTCATCAGAATTTCATTGATATCCTAATCATTTTTTTAAATGAGATAAAAGATATACACACATATACACATGCATATAGGTATGTATATATGCATATTTGTATATGTGTTCAAATATACATATGTGAATGCATACTCATATAAAGCCCCCAAACAAGATGAAAATTGTAACAAGTCTCTTATCTCTTAAAATTTGGAAATCATATTTCATTGAGGGGAATTTTCAAGCTTTATTATCTATAATTAGAACATAAGAATCAGAAATCAACAGATAAGTTGATTCTCAATCCTCAGGAATAAATTTTGTCAGAGGAAAAAAGCTTTATGTGAGAAACACAAGCCTTTTTAATCAATTATAAGGTGTAGAAAAATGTTTTAATAGATCACTATTCCCTAATATATTTAAATGCATATTTCATTTAGATCTAAAGGAAAAGCTATTTTATAGATAAATATACATATATGCTTTTTCAAACATAGGTGCACTTATTAAGTATATATAAACATGCCCATATTATATATGCCCATAAAATACCTGCATACATATGTATGTATGTTTTGTAAAACATCCTCTGCAAAGATCAAGAAAACATTTGAATTTTATTTTCTTCACTAGTCACATTTCCTCTCTGAGTTTTCATGGCATTTTTTCCCCCACCAAGCAACTAAATAATAAGCCAGAGATTATTGTCTTGGGAAACCTAATGTCTGCTGTGCTATTCAGCTCAGAAAGGAAATCACCTGTGGCTACTTTGAAGTTTGTCCCTGAAATAGATCAGGAATAGTCATCACCTGCTTGATGTGATAGAGGCCCAACAAATCCCTTTATCTCAGCTGTGTTGCTGTGATAGCCTTTGTTTAATCATGATGAAAAAAGATACTGATATAAAAGGAAAATAGGTTCCCTGCAGAACAGAAGCCTCCGAACAGCCATAAAAAATATATCCAGGTAAACATCATTTATACAATATTGCTTTATAGCAGATTACAGAACTCACATTGTGCGCCTAGGAGTCTGTGGGGGAATCAGGAAGAAAACAGAATTTTCAGTTCTTTGGAAGTCACATCAGGGCAGCAAGGCTAAAAGAATTGTTGGAAGAAATCCCTGACCAGTTTGAGAACATGTTGCTTGAAAGAAAAAAAAAAAAGTCAAAATATTACAACACTTAGTAAGGCTTTTTTTTTTTAAATTATACATATATTAGGATTTTATGTAAGTTTTTTTTTAACATCAAGAAAATTTTAATTAATTTCAAAGACTATACTTCCCTCTGAAGGTTAGTTATAATTTATATCCCATGAATTATGTGACTTCAGAACTCTAATATACTAATGAACAGAATACTATTCACAGATTTCTATAATATATTTAATTCTCTTTGAGCAGGAATGTCTTTGATTTGTTTTCATGTGTCCATAACCTAACATAGCACCTTGAATTTAGAAGGTGCTCAATAATTGCTTGTTGCATTATTTGAAATTAAATTCATGGAATTAAAATATATATATAATATCTTCCTTAACTGAAGGGGAATTTTCACACCTCCTTCATATCTGATTTTCTTTAAACAGTGCAATAAGGAAGTCAACTCTGTTGATGCTAAATTGACATTTCTTTAAAAATAATAGAATGTAGACAGGAAAAAAATCTAAATATTTTATTTCTCAAATTGTAGGTGAGCTGAGGAAATGTAAGCCTAGTCAATTTATGTAAGTTGCTTAAGATCAGATAGTTAGTGGAAGATGATTTTTTATATTGCATATGTCTCTTTAGTAACACAAAGTAGAAGAGATTGGGAGGAAAAAAATAAAGATAAAAATGATCATATTGAGGATACAATAATAGATGAGAAGTATAACAAGGTTTTATGTTAGATGTTAATAGGAAAGGAAATAATATTTAAACACTTTAAGACATGATCCCTCCAAACATGTTTTACAGATAATACCCTTATATAGTCATAGATCAAGAGTTAAGAAGAGACTTTACAGGACTTCCTTCCAGGGGTGGAGCCATGGTGGCGGAGATCAGACAGGAGTCTCTGTAACCTCCTCTAACCTCCCCTCAAACCAACAACATATGAAGCCTCTAGACTGATTCTGAAGCAAAAAATCCACAATATCTGGAGAACAACACGATTCTAGAAGAAGATACTCTGGAAGAACCTCAAAACAGGTTTCTGTTTTAATTGGGCAGGGGGTGGTCTACTGAACCCAGACCGAAGCCCAGGGAGACAGGGGCAGGGAGCTGGAGCAGGAAGCTGGAACAGGAGTCGGAACAGGAGTGGGAGCATTGTGCTTTTCACACACCTGGGAGTCTTCTTTGGGCCCCTTGGAACAATTTGTCCTGATTGTGGGCAGGTGGTTTGGAGGGTCTGCCTTTTGAGGGGGATAGATTGTGAACCACTGAACCCCTGATGAGCATCGTAACTAGCTGCCATTACACAGCACCTTAAA
>JAJPUD010012148.1:0-50808 GCA_023553655.1 Myrmecobius fasciatus
TGTCATCTGCAAAGAGTGATAATTTGGTTTCTTCATCACCTACTCTGGTTCCTTTTATCTCTTTTTCTTCTCTTATTGCTAAAGCTAACATTTCTAATACAATATTAAATAGTAATGTGATATTGGGCAGCCTTGTTTCACTCCTGATCTTATTGGGAATGGTTTTAGTTTGTCTCCATTACATATGATGCTTGCTGATGGTTTTAAATAGATGCTACTGATCATTTTAAGGAAAAGCCCATTTATTTCTATACTCTCTAGTGTTTTTTGATAGGAAAGGGTGTTGGATTTTATGAAATGCTTTTTCTGCATCTATTGAGATAATCATATGGTTTTTGTTAGTTTGGTTATTAATATAATTGATTATGTTGATAGTTTTCCTAATATTGAACCAGGCCTGCATTCCTGGTATAAATCCTACTTGGTCATAATGTACTATAGTGGGTATAACTTTCTGCAATCTCATTGCTAATATCTTATTTAAGATTTTTGCATCAATATTCATTAGGGAAATTAGTCTATAGTTTTCTTTCTCTGTTTTCACCCTACCTGGTTTAGCTATCAGCGCCATATTGGTATCACAAAAGGAATTTGGTAGCATACTTTCTCTCCCCATTCTTTCAAATAGTTTGTATAGTATTGGAATTAATTGTTCTTTGAATGTTTGGTAGAATTCACATATAAATCCATCTGGCCCTGGAGATTTTTTCTTATGGAGTTGGTTAATAGCTTGTTCTATTTCTTTTTTCTAATATGGGGCTATTTAAATAATATATTTCCTCTTCTGTTAACCTGGGCAATCTATATTGTTGTAGATATTCCTCCATTTCATTTAGATTATCAAACTTACTGGCATAAAGTTGGGCAAAGTAACTAATTATTACTCTAATTTTCTCTTCATTGGAGGAAAGTTCTCCCTTATCATTCTTGAGACTATCAATTTGATTTTCCTCTTTCCTTTTTCTTATCAAATTAACTAAAGGCTTATCTATTTTGTTGGTTGTTTCGTGGAACCAACTCTTAGTTTTATTTATTAATTCAATAGTTTTCTTATTTTCAATTTTATTAATTTCCCCTTTTATTTTTAGATTTTCCAACTTGGTATTTAATTGAGGGTTTTTAATTTGTTCTTTTTCTAGCTTTATTAATAATAAGCCCAATTCGTTGATGTTTTCTTTCTCTATTTTATGCAAGTAAGCATCTAGAGATATAAAATTGCCCCTTATAACCGCTTTGGCCGTATCCCACAAATTTTGGTATGTTGTCTCATTATTGTCATTCCCCTGGATGAAATTACTGATTATCTATGATTTGCTCTTTCACCCATTCATTCTTCACGATTAGATTATTTAATTTCCAATTAACTTTTGGTTTATTTTCTCCTGGCCTTAAATTGCATGGGATTCTTATTGCACCATGATCTGACAAAGATGCATTTACTAATTCTGCCTTTCTGCATTTGATTTTGAGGTTTTCATGCTCTAATATAGTCAATTTTTATGTAAGTTCCATGGACCACTGAGAAAAAAGTAAACTCCCTACTGTCTCTATTCAATTTTCTCCAAAGATACCTAACTTTTCTAACATTTGGTTTACCTCCCTAGTTTCTTTCTTATTTATTTTGTGGTTTGATTTATCTAATTCTGAGAGAGCAAGGTTGAGATCCCCCACTAGTATAGTTTGGCTGTCTATTTCTTCTTGCAACTCTCTTAATTTCTCCCCTAAGAATTTGGATGCTATTGCACTTGGTGCATACATATTTAGTGTTGATATTGATACATTATCTATGGTACCCTTTAATAAAATATACTTTCCTTCCTTATGTCTTTTGATCAGATCTACCTTTGCTTTTACTTGATCTGAGATAAAGATTGCTACCCCTGCTTTTTTTGTCACCTGAAGCATAATAGGTTCTGCTCCAGCCTTTTACATTCATCCTATATGTGTCACTGTGCTTTAGGTGAGTTTCTTGTAGACAACATATTGTGGGATTCTGGTTTTTAATCCAGTCTGCTATCTGCTTCCTCTTTATGGGAGAGTTCATCCCATTCACATTCACAGTTAGAATAACTAATTCTTTATTTCCTGCCATCTTATTTACCCAAGTTATGTTTTTCCCTTTCCTTTCCCCTTTCTCCCTTCCCCCCTCCTCGGTATTTTGCTTCTGATGACCTCCTCCCCCAAACAATCCTCCCCCTTTTAGAGCCTCTCCCCCTTTTTTTACTCCTTTCCCCTGATTCTTCTATTTTCCCTCCTATTTATTTATCCCTTTCTTTTCCTCCTTTCCCTCCCACTTCCCTCTAGCACCAGACAAGTTTCTCTGTGAAATCAAAAGTGTCTAATAAATACTTTTAGAGCCCAGTCATATGAGAGTAAGATTTATACAATGCTCATCTCCCTCCCTTCTTTCTCTCAATTATATTAGGTTTTCTTTGCCTCTTCATGAGATTTTACCTTATTTTTACCTGCTTTTTTTTAAATCTTGTTTTACCACCTTTTCCCTCTTTCCCCCAGTACCATAACCTTTCCCCCTCTAGTTTTCTTTTTCATATTATCAAAGTAATATCTAATTATACCCCCAATCTTTAAGTATCCCCATAGTAAAAATAAAGTTCTCAAAAGTCCTTTCCTGTTTACCTTTTTTTTATGCTTCTCTTGAGTTCTGTGTTTGGAGGTTGAATTTTTTGTTCAGATCTGGCCTTTTCATTAGAAATGGTGAAATTCACCTATATCATTAAATGACCATCTTCTTCCCTGGAGAATAATGCTCATTCTAGATGGATAAGTTATTCTTGGCTGTAATCCAAGTTCATTTGCCTTTCAGAATATTTGGTTCCAGTCCCTTAGATCCTTCAATGTAGAGGCTGACAGATCATGTGTGATTCTAATTATTGATCCTTGGTATTTGTATTGTTTATTTCTAACTATTAGCAGAATCTTTTCCTTGGTACTATAGTCCTGAAATTTAGCCACAATATTCCTTGGGGTTTTAATTTTGGGGTCTCTTTCAGGAGGTGATTGGTGAATTCTTTCAGTGGTGCTTTTGCCTTCTGATTCTACAATCTCAGGGCAGTTTTCTTTTCCTGGAAGATAGTGTTTAGATTATTTTTTTCATCATCGCTTTCAGGAAGTCCAATAATCATTAGATTGTCTCTTCTAGATCTATTTTCCAAGTCAGTTGTTTTTCCTAGGAGATTTCATATTTTCTTCTAATTTTTCATTTTTTTGTTTTTCTTTGACTGATTCTTGAAGTCTTATTGAGTCATTCACTTGCATTTGTTCAGTTCTTATTTTTAAAGTGTTGTTTTCTTTAGTTACCTTTTTAGCTCCTTTTGTAACTGGCCAGTTTGTTCATTGCACTCTTTTTCCACTTCACTAATTTTATTTTTCAGTGCTTTATTGTCTATTTCCAATTCACCAATTTTGTTTCTCAATAAATTGCTGTCTTTTTCATATCTCTTTTGCAGGGTAATATCCTTCTTGCACTGAACTCAGTTTATTTTCCCATTTATCTATCATCCAGCTCTTTTTTGATATTCTTTATGCAATCTTCCAGAAAGGCTTTTTGTGAAGGGGATCAGGTTATATCTCCCTTTATGGCTTCCTCTGGATTTACTTTGTCTACAGGTACCTCAGGATCTGGAGTCTGCCTTTCTTTCTCTCCATAAAAGCTGTCTATGGTTAAGCTCTCTTCTGCTTCTTACTCATTTTTTATTTTTATTTATTTATTTTTTAAAGCTTGGGGTCTGTGCAAAGCAGAGAAGTGGCAGCTAGCTGTGGTTTGCCCTGGGCCAATTCCAGTAATTAACTTCTGGTGCCGGGTCGGTTGGGCTAAGGCCTTGTGTTAGCAATGGGTTACAAACTGCCTTTTACAAAAGGCAGATCTGCCAGAGCACCTGCTCGCAATCAGGGCAGAGTGTCCGAAGTGCCTCAGAAACTCTCATCAGCTGTTTTGAGTTTTTGCTGTGCTGAGCCCCGCCCAGTTTCCTGCCTCTCCTGGATGCAGGGCAAACTGCTTACTCCCACTGCTCACCCCCTCTGCCCGATGGAAACAGACCTTTATGAAGTTCTTCAAAGGTAACTTCAGCAAGCAGAATTTCTTAGTCCAAATATTTCTGGGTTCGTTGACTTAAAGATCAGTTCAGAGGCTTATTTTACTGTTGACGAGAGAAGATCAGAGGAGGACTCAGAGAGTCGCTCACTCTGCCATTTTGGGTCCCCTCCCTCCTATGCATGTGTTTTGAAAATTAAAAAAAAAATTTCATAAAAATACAATTGGCTAAATGCAAAAAAAAATCCACTGGGAAAAAACAACATTTTTTTATAAATAGAATTAATCAAATGAAAAAGGAGACACAAAACCTAAATGAAGAAAATCCCATAGTAAAAAGCAAAAAGTGAACAAATGAAAACTAATGGCTCTATGAGACATTAATAATCAGTCAAACAAACTAAAAAGAATGAAAACAGTGGAAGAAAATGTGAAATATCTTTTTGGAAAAACAGCTGACTTGGAAAATAGAGGGAGGAGAGACACTTTAAAAATCATTAGAGTACCTGAGGACCATGACCAAAAAACAAAACAAAACAAACAAACAAAAAAAAAAAACCTTTAAGAGGTCATCAAGAAAAACTGCCCTGGTGCACTAGAACAAGAGGCCAAACAAAATAATGCTTAAAATAATACATCAATCAACTCCTGAAAGACATCTCATAAGGAAAACTCCTAGAAATATTGGTGCAAAACTTCAGAACTATAATCTTAAGTAAAATATACTGCAGAATGCAAGGGAAAAAAAAAGAAAACATTTCAAGTATCCAGGAGCGACAGTTGGGATTATTCAGGATTTGGCAACTTATACAATAAAGGATCAGAAGGCCTGGAATACCACATTCTGGAAGACAAAGAATATTGGGTTACAAGCAAGAATCAATTGCCCAGTGAAACTGAGCGTCATTTTATGGGGTTGAGGGAGGGTATGGATTTTCAATGAAGGAGGAAATTTTCAATCATTTCTATTGAAAAGACCATAACTAAAGAGAAAATTTGATCTACAATTACAGGACTCAAAAGAAACAAAAAAAGGTAAATAACAAAAAAAGGTAAATAACAATATTAAAAGTTAAATTGTTTACATCTCTACATGAGAAGATGATACTTAGAACTCTTGCGAACTGTATCTTTTAATAGGGCAATTAAAGGGGATATGTATCGACAGAGTGTGGGTATAAGTTAACTATGATTAGATGGATACTAAAGAAGCAGTTCTGAAACAAATCTACTCTGCTATTATTTTTTGAAATTGAATGATATCCAGACCATTGCCTGTGTGAATAAAATATTTTTTTAATTAAAAAAAAAAGAATTGCAATATTGTCTCATTTTCCGTAGATACTGAAAGCATCTTTGGAACAATACAAATACAAATGTAGGACAATGGGGATGAGATGGAACTCATCACAGATAATTATCACTTTCACTAAGTTTCTATATTTTGAAATTTTCTTTTTATTCCATGCAACTTGAAGGTTACAAATATCCAATGGCATAATATTCAGTAAGATAATTTTTCTTAAATATTTACAGATCATTGTTACATCTAGGTGACTGAGAACAACAACTGTATATAATAATGCTCTAATCCCCTGGTAAGATGATACACTGAATTCTCAAGGATTTCTTTTTGGTTCCAATTGTAGTTCAGGTATTAGTAATTTTTTCAGATTATGAGTACATTGAGTTTCTAGAATATAATTGTAGTATTTGGTAATGACTAGATATTTGATAGATGCTAAGATTTTCATTTCATATTCTTCATTTGAGTGACTGAATTCAACTACTTAAAAAATCAGTCATCTTTATAATTAGGGTAGCTAAATAGTACTAGGCTTGGAATCAGAGAGACTTATCCTCCCAAATTCAAATCTGACTATAGACATTTCCTAGCTATGTGACCCTGAGCAAGTCATTTAACCCTGCTGACTCAATTTCCTTATCTGAAAAATGAGCTGGAGAAGTAAATGATAAACCACTCAAGTATCTGCCAAGAATGGGGTCACAAAGACTCAAACATGACTGAAACCACTCAACATTTTTATCATCTTCACCATCATCACCAACTTTAAATTCAGCATTATTATCTCATTTCTGACATCCTAGCATATAAAGTTCAGCTAGAAATGCTTCTAGAACTAGTCACTATCCTGATGTTTTATATATGCTTAATGTTTATTTAGACTCTTAGAAAGCTGAATATGTATCTCATTCCATTCCTATATGATTTTAATTTATTCTGCTACATCTTGGTATTAGGGAAGGATTTCCTTTCAAATAAATTAGAGATTATGACTTTTTAATATGGCAATATATTATCAATCACTTACTATATACAATGAGCTCTGGGGATACAAAGAAAAGCAAAAGTATTCTCTGCTTTCAAGTCTTTTTATTTTAAAGATTTTTATTTACAAAACATACACATGGGTAATTTTTCAACATTGACCCTTGCAAAACCTTCTGGAATTCCAAATTTTCCCCTCCTTCCTCTCTCCCTTCCCCTAGATGGCAGATAGTCCAATATATGTTAAATATGTTAAAATATATGTTAAATCCAATATATATATATATATATATATGTACACACACACACACATATATATATAGTTATCTTGCTGCATAAGAAAAATCAGATCAAGAAGGAAGAAAAAAGTGAGAAAGAAAACAAAATACAAGGAAACAACAGAAAGAGTGAAAATGCTACATTGTGGTCCAAACTTAGATCCCACAGGCCTCTTTCTGTCTGTAGATGGCTCTCTACATCACTGAACACTAGGAACTGGTTTGAATCACCTCATTATTGAAGAGAACCATGTCCATCAGAATTTATCATCCTATAGTCTTGTTGCTGTATATAATGATCTCCTGGTTCTGCTCATTTCGCTCAGCATCAGTTCATGCAAGTCTCTCCAGGCCTCTCTGAAATCATCCTGCTGGTCATTTCTTATAGAATAATAATATTCCATAACATTGATATACTATAATTTATTCAACCATTCTCCAATTGATGGGCATCCATTCAGTTTTCCGTTTATTGACACTACAAAAAGGGCTGCCACAAACATTTGGGCCAAGGGGTCCAAGTTTTATAGGGGATACAACATGTGAACAACTACAGATAGACTCGATACAGGATACCACTGAATTACTCTGCAGAAGGAAGGCACTAAGGTTAATGAGGCAAAGGTAACACCTCTTGGAAAAGAGAGATTTTAGCTGAGACTTGAAGAAAGCCAGAAAAGCCAAGAGATGAAGATGGGGAGAGAGAAACTACCAAATATAAGGTACAGACTTGACTTTGACTTGGCATGGCTTAAAAATTATGTGTATTCAGGGCAGTGATAGTTCTTTAAAACATTGCCTTATGATTATAAGGAGCAGCTGTAATAATGAACATCATGTTCATCTAATGATATCTGATTTTTTTTCTTGAATTCTCAAAAATATTTTAAGATTTGTTGTTTTCTTTCTTTTCCTTTCTTCTTTCCTTCCCTCCTTATGTTTTTTTTCTTTTCCTTCTCCTCCTCCCTCTCTCCTCCCCTTCTTTCCTTCCTTTTTTCTTTCCTATGTTCCTCCTTTCTCCCTTTTCTTCTTCTTTCCTTTCCTCTTTCCATTCCTCCCTCCCTTTTCCCACATTTTTCTTCTTTCTTCTCTTCCTACCTACCTTCCTATCTTTCTATCTTCCTACCTAGGTTTAAGATTTGTCCTCTTTTGGAAATCAGTGAGTGATGAGTGAGCTTCTATGCTATAATACTATCTACAGGATTGAGTTTTGTGAGGTGCTTGGTAAGTGCTAATTTTTTTTGCAGTCAGAAATGATGCCCAGCAAATGTACTGTTTCTTTGCATAATCTAAATTTATCAATAATCTGGAGCCCCTTAATGGTAACTCATCTGTAATTCCTTCTGTTAATCAACCAGGTCTTGAATTACTATTGCAAACTTTTCCATTTCTCTAAATAAATCTCGATGACTCAGCCAGCCACTTATTTGTGTTTGTGTGAATGTTGTCCACAGAGAATTCAATGATTGCATTTGTGGATTTCAACCATTTTATAGGATCCATCCTTATGTTAAACCTGTTTAGTTACATTTGATAAATCCAATATTCACTATATCTATCACCTGACATTAGTATTGCTTGGTAAAGAAATATCTACTTATTCAGAATTATTATGTTTATAACTTATTTAACTGGTGCTCTAGCATGTTAATCAATTTTTGTCTTCCCTTAATAAGAAGGATTCTATCATTCCATAGGTATCTTGGGTGATGCAATCTGTGTTTCCTTAATATGGCATGGGTAATTATTAACAATCCATTTTATGGGTCTGAAAGTGTGTGTGGTACTATATCTTTGTTAACTGCTTTAACCATGTTCTTCCCATTAAGCTTTGATTTCAGGATGCCAAAATGTTTCATGAAATATACAACCAAAGCTTGCTTCTTGACAGCTTTATTCTCAATGTCTTGCCTAGAGGAGACAAAGGTATTTTAAGTATTGACTTCATCCATTTAGTAGTCAACTGGGGAAAATTTGATTCTATCAAACATTTTTGCTAAAACTCTGATATATGAGATACATAAACAACTGATAGAAAAGTCTAAGTACAAAGGCCATTGCCCAATAAACATGGGGTCAAAGAATATAAACAGTTATCAAAAGAGAGTTTGTAGGCTATTAACAACCATGGGAGAGAATGATCCAAATCACTTCTATTAAGAGAAATGCAAATAAAAACAATCCAAAGATTTCACTTCATCAAATTATAGATAACTAAAATATGCACAAAAAAATTTAGAGAGGTTGTGGGAAGAATGTGGTTTGTGATATAAACAGATTCAAGGGGAAAAACAATGGCTATAATAATGATGCAATTAGAAAGAAAAATAATTAAACTGTTGTAAAAATGATTATGATCAAATTTTGGTTTTGAATTCATCAATGTATTCTGGAAAGCAATTTGAAATTATGTGAGTAAAGTCACTAAATGTCTATACCTTTTGGCAAAGCGATGCCATGACTAGGAATATAATTTAAAGAGGTCATCAACAAAAATAAAAGGCATACATGCATGTATACATATATAAAGTTATATATGTATACACACATACACACATAAATATACACACAGAGAGATGTGTGTAAATAGATGGATATACAGACAGTAAAAATAATTGAAAGAAAGTAGATGTATACCAAATGGAGAAAGATTCAACAAATTTTGGCATATGGATATAATGATTATGATGGATACAGAGAAGCATGGAAAGATTGTACAAGAACTGAAACACAGTGATATAAACAGATTCAGGGGAAAAACATAGACAATGATTATAATAATGATGCAATTGGAAAGAAAAATAAACTAACTAAATGTTGTAAAAATTATTGTGACCAAATTTGACCCCAAAGAAAAGAGATATTTTTTTTTTTTGGTAAAGGTAAAGAATCAAGAGAGTGCAACATTGATATAATATTAACCCTTTTCATGATTTTGGTTAATTTTGCTAAATTTTCGGGGGTGGAGCCAAGATGGCGAACTACAGACAGTGTCCTCTGTGAGCTCCTGAGACCTTCCCTCAGACACAGACAAATTGAGCCTCCGAATTGGTTCTGGAATGAGGGCTCCACCAAACACTTTGACTACAATGCACTTCTATCAAATATCTACTTTGAAAGAACTTCTGAGGTCAGTTTTAGACGGACAGGGGATAGAGCAGCTCCCAGCGCTCAGACACCAGTGCACACACGGGGTGCAAGTCCGGGACTGGGAAGGAGCAGAAGATTTTAGGCTGCCAGGAAGTCCCTGGGAGATGCTTGGGCCACTTTGCTCTGCTTGCGGGCAGGTGCTTTGGCAGGTCTACCTTTGATAAAGGGTGGATTGAGAGCAGCTGAAAGTGTGGTCCTAGTGTGGATCTAAGGAGATCGGCCCCAGACCGGAAGTCAACTCGGCAAATTGCCCCAGGGCAAATTGAAATTGCTGCTGCTGCAGAATTCCCTGCTGGTGACTGATACCTCAGCTAAGAATCATGAGCAAGAAGAAGAGAGCTCTCACAATAAACAGCTTTTACAGAGAGAAACTAGAGAAGTCCCTAGATCCTGAGATTCTGAAAACAATCCCAGATAAAGCCACAAAGGTGGACTTAAGCTGGTCTCCCTTTCAGAAGGCTTACCTGGAAGATTGCATAAAGAATCTCAAAAGAGAGCTAGAAGAAGATTGGGGAAATAAACTGAGAGCACTGCAAGAAGGAAATATCACCCTGCAACAGAGATGTGAAAAACTGGAAAATAAGTCTGGTGAATTGGAAAAAAAGTCGCCAACTCACTGAATCTTTTATGCTTCAAGTAAACAAAAAAAAAGCAGGAGTAGCAATCCTTATCTCAGATCAAGTAAAAGCAAAAATAGATCTAATTAAAAGAGATAAGGAAGGAAACTATTTTACTAAAGGGTACCATAGACAATGAAGCGGTATCAATACTAAACATATATGCACCAAGTAGTATAGCATCCAAATTCCTAGAGGAGAAACTAACAGAGATGCAAGGAGAAATAGATAGTACAACTATACTAGTGGGGGATCTCAACCTTGCTCTCTCAGAATTAGATAAATCTAACCACAAAATAAATAAGAAAGAAGTTAAGGAGATAAACAAAATGTTAGATAAGTTAGGAATGACAGATCTCTGGAGGAAATTGAATGGTGAAAGAAGGGAGTATACTTTTTTCTCAAGGGTTCATGGAACTTATATGAAAATTGATCATGTGTTAGGGCATAAAAACCTGAAAATCAAATGCAGAAAAGCAGAAATAGTAAATGTATCCTTTTCAGATCATGATGCAATAAAACTCACATATAATATAAGGCCAGGAGAAAGTAGACCAAAAGTTAATTGGAAATTAAATAATCTAATCCTGAAGAATGAATGGGTAAAAGAGCAAATTATAGACACAATCGATAATTTCATCCAGGAGAACGACAATAATGAGACAACATACCAAAATTTGTGGGATACGGCCAAAGCGGTTATAAGGGGTAACTTTATATTTTTAGATGCTTATTTGCATAAAATAGAGAAAGAGAAGATCAATGAATTAGGGTTACAATTAAAAAAACTAGAAAAAGACCAAATTAAAAACCCTCAATTAAATACCAAATTGGAAATTCTGAAAATAAAAGGTGAGATTAATAAAATTGAAAATAAGAAAACTATTGAATTAATAAATAAAACTAAGAGTTGGTTTTATGAAAAAATCAACAAAATAGATAAGCCTTTAGTTAATTTGGTCAGAAAAAGGAAAGAGGAAAATTAAATTCTTAGTCTCAAAAATGATAAGGGAGAACTTTCCTCCAATGAAGAGGAAATTAGAGTAATAATTAGGAGTTTCTTTGCCCAACTTTATGGCAATAAATTTGATAATCTAAATGAAATGGAGGAATATCTACAAAAATATATAGATTGCCCAGGTTAACAGAAGAGGAAATAAATTATTTAAATAGCCCCATTTTAGAAAAAGAAATAGAACAAGCTATTAATCAAATCCAAATGAAAACATCTCCAGGGCCAGATGGTTTTACATGAGAATTCTACCAGACATTCAAAGAACAATTAATTCCAATACTATACAAACTATTTGAAAAAATAGGGACAGAAGGTATACTACCCAATTGCTTCTATGATACACATATGGTGCTGATAGCTAAACCAGGTAGGGGGAAAACAGAGAAAGAAAACTATATACCCATTTCCCTAATGAATATTTATGCAAAAATTTTAAATAAAATTTTAGCAATGAGATTACAGAGAATTATCTCCACAATAATACATCTTGACCAAGTGGCATTTATAGCAGGAATGCAGGGCTGGTTCAATATCAGGAAAACTATCAGCATAATCAATTATATTAATAACCAAACTAACAAAAACCATATGATTATCTCCATATATGCAGAAAAAGCATTTGATAAAATCCAACACCCATTCCTATTAAAAACACTACAGAGTATAGGAATAAATGGGCTTTTCCTTAAAATGATTAGTAGCATCTACTTAAAACCATCAGCAAGCATTGTATGTAATGGAGACAAACTAGAACCATTCCCAATAAGATCAGGAGTGAAACAAGGCCCACTGTCACCATTACTATTTAATATTGTATTAGAAATGTTAGCTTTGGCAATAAGAGAAGAAAAAGAGATAAAAGGAATTAGAGTAGGTAATGAAGAAAGCAAATTATCACTCTTTGCAGATGACATGATGGTATACTTAGAGAACCCTAGAGACTCAACTAAAAAACTGCTAGAAACAATTCACAACTTTAGCAAAGTTGCAGGATTCAAAATTAATCCACATAAATCATCAGCATTCTTATATATTACCAACAAAGTTCAGCAGCAAGAGATGCAAAAAGAAATTCCATTCCAATTAACGGATGATAGCATAAAATATTTGGGAATCTATCTGCCAAGAAAATGTCAGAAAGTATACGAACTAAACTAGAAAACACTTTCCATACAAATAAAATCAGACCTAGTCAATTGGAAATACATTAAGTGCTCATGGGTAGGCCGAGCGAATATAATAAAAATGACAATACTACCCAAACTAATTTACTTATTGAGCGTCATATCATTCAAACTCCCAAGAGATTATTTTACAGATTGAGAAAAAATAGTAGCAAAGTTCATTTGGAAGAACAAAAGGTCAAGAATTTCAAGGGAATTAATGAAAAAAAAAAGACCAATGAAGGTGGCCTTGCTGTACCAGATCTAAAACTATATTATAAAGCAGCGGTCATGAAAACCATTTGGTACTGGCTGAGAAATAGAGCAGTCGATCAGTGGCATAGGATAGGATATCAGGACAAGCTAGGTAATAATGTTAGCAATTTAGTGTTTGATAAACCCAAAGACCTCAGCTTTTGGGATAAGTATTCCCTATTTGGCAAAAACTGCTGGGAAAACTGGACACTAGTGTGGAAGAAATTAAGGCTGGACCCACACCTAACACCACACACCAAGATAAGATCTAAATGGGTTCATGATCTAGATATAAAGAATGATATTATAACCAAATTAGAGGAACATAGGATAGTTTACCTCTCAGACCTGTGGAGATGGAATAAATTTATGTCCAAAGAAGATCTGGAACTCTTAATTGAACACCAGATAGATAATTATGATTACATTAAGTTAAAAAGTTTCTGTACAAACAAAACTAATGCAGACAAGATTAGGAGGGAAGCATCAAATTGGGAAATCATCTTTACATTTAAGGGTTCTGATAAAGGTCTCATCTCTAAGATATATAGAGAATTGTCTCATATTTATAAGAATTCAAGCCATTCTCCAATTGATAAATGGTCAAAGGATATGAAGACAATTTTCAGATGATGAAATTAAAACCATCTCTAATCTTATGAAAAGTTGCTCGAAATCACTATTGATCAGAGAAATGCAAATTAAGACACCTCTGAGGTAGCACTACACACCTATCAGATTGGCTAAAATGACAGGAAAAGATAAAGATGAATGTTGGAGGGGATGTGGGAAGACTGGGATACTGATGCATTATTGGTGGAGCTGTGAACGGATCCAACCATTCTGGAGAGCAATTTGGAGCTATGCTCAAGAAGTTATCAAACTATGCATACCCTTTGACCCAGCAGTATTTCTATTGGGCTTATATCCCAAAGAAATCATAAAAGAAGGAAAGGGCCCCACATGTGCAAGAATGTTTGTGGCAGTCCTTTTTGTAGTGGCAAGAACTTGGAAACTGAAGGGATGCCCATCAATTGGAGAGTGGCTGAATAAATTATGGTATATGAATGTTATGGAATATTATTGCTCTGTAAGAAATGACCAGCAGGACGATTTCAGAGAGGCCTGGAGAGATTTGCATGAACTAATGCTCAGTGAAGTGAGCAGAACCAGCAGATCATTATTCACGGCAACAACAATACTATATGAGGATCAGTTCTAATGGAAATGACTCTCTTCAACAATGAAATGCTTCAAACCAGTTCCAATTGTTCAGTGAAGAGAGCCATATACACCCAGAGAGAGGGATGTGAAATGTGGATCACAACATAACATTTTCATATTCTCTGTTGAGGTTTGCTTGCATTGTATTTCCTTTATCAAATTATTCTTTCTTGTAGATAAGATTTCTCCTGCACAAAAAAAAGATGCAATAACTATACATATATTCTATTTTTTTAGTATTGTAACATAATTATCATGTAGTGGATATCCTGCTATCTAGGGGAGAGGTGGGGAGTAGGGGGGACAAATTTGTAACAGAAAGTTTTGTAAGGGTTAATGTTTAGGAATTACCCATACATATGTTTTGCAAATAAAAAGTATTAATAAATAATAAAAAAATTGCTAAATTTTCTCTTCTTACTCTTTTAAAAATGTCTTTATTATGAGAGAGGGCCACAGGAATCCACTGATAAAAGTAAGTCATGTAATAGTAATAATAGAGCATCTTAAAGTAAAAAAAAAAACTTTTATAAATATCTCATCTGATGCCCAACAACTTGGAAGTGTTGACTATGACCCTCATTTTACAGATGAGAAAACCAACACAGATATATGTAAAATGACTTGCTCAGAATCATACAGCTATTAAGTGCTAGAGGCTAGATTTTAACGCAAGTCTTTCTGACTCTAGCTGTCTGTATATCAGCAAAATTTATTGTTTAAAAATTGCTTTAATCCGTTTTGATTTGTTCTCCAGATTCAAGCTACAAATCTTCAGTCTCTATTTTTTCCTTGATGTTCATTACAAGTTTTACACTTAAGAAATCCTAATGACTTATTTGCTCATTAGAATAGAGTTTTATAAAAAATGTCGAACCTTTTATAACTGAGCATAATGTTATTAAATTCAAAACTTAACAAAAAAGGAAAAAAAACTCAAACATGAACAACAAAACACCAACAAAAACCACATATAAGGAAGGAGTAGAAGTCTTTTGTCATTAAATAATAGGTTTCAACAATTATGCTAAGAGAATGGCAACTTAGGTCACCAGTGAGAGAATCCTTAATGCCCCTATGTGCCAAACCATCCCTGAAGAAGACAATGTGAACATGTGTAATTATTATAGTCTGCTTATTAGATCATTATATCTTGAATAGGTAAACAGTTGGTATATGAAAAATAAACAATCATTTCAGCTTAGTGGTACTACTGCTTCCCTCCCTAAGGTCTGCTTAGAAAAAGTGATTCAAGGCACGAAGCCAAAATAAATTGCTGCCAGCCCCAAGTAAAATGACACTTTTTTTAGTGAATCAAGACCGAGCTCAGTACACTGGACCATAAAATCAAACAATCATGGGGTCAAGAACTGAAAGGGACCTTACCATTTCCCTAATTTAAAGGTGAACTGGCTCACCCAGAATCCCACAGTAACCAAATATCTAAATGGGGATATGATCCAGTTGTCTTTATTCCAAATTTTGTATTCTATCCATTATGTAACACTAATTCATCATTTCCTTAGAGTCTTACAGGGTTTCCGTGATGCTCTTAATGAACCACACAGAGTTTCCACAAGCTCATGGAGATTGTGACTTTCCTGTGATCTCATTGGCAAATCTCACTAGTGATATTTGAATCCTTATCTTCCTGATACCAGCTCAACCAGTCTATACATTATATCACGATGCCAAGAGGGGTGGGAACCAGCCCAGGTTCTTGAGAGAGAATGGGAACAAAGAGAATAGATGCCTCAAATTCTCCCTACTATTTATTTTCCCAGTAGACACCAGGAGCATACATGAAGAAATACCAGCAGAAAACAAAGTAGGAGATGAGGGGCAGAGAGAAGCAAGGTATTCATAAAGTGTGTCTATTCCCTGCTTTGGTGAAGCACATTTTATCTACATTTTTGCCTATGTAATGTAAATTTAACGAGGACTTGTAGTCTTTGCTGTATTTCCAGGGCCAAATAGAGTGGCTCACCCATGGTATAAATTACTAAACTAGTAATTGGTAAATTGATTTATCTCACTTAAACATTATACAAGCTAAATTAGAAAGACAAGAATTGTCATCCCCATTTCACAGATGAGGAAACTGAGGATTGGCAAGTATAATCAATTAAAATCTCACAGCTAAAATGATCAGAACTGTGACTCTGGATAAGGGAAGGTCTTATAGTCGTCAGTCCTTAAGTCTGAACTGTTACTTGTGATCAATAGGAGCATCAAGATTTCAAAGGCACCAATGGCATCTTGCTAGTAAAATAATCAAAATGTGCTCATTTCATGCAAGATGACAAATGCCATCTGTTGAACTTACATTTAACGACAACAACATATGAACAGACGTGTGCTCAAGTGAACAAAATCACTAAGCATCCATGTCTCAGAGCCTACAGGATTGTCATCTTCATGGATTGGTTTACAAAGCCTTTTGGGAGAGGGGGAGAGAGGAGCTAATATTATTTTTATTATTTGGTAGTATCATAAATCCAGAGACGAAATGAATTTCAGAGACCCTCTGATACAACTCCCTCATTCTAAAGATTAAGAAATTGAGAATCAGGAGATCACTCAAGGCTAATCAGTTAACTGTCTTAAATGGAATTAAATTCAGGTCCTCCTGGATTTACAATCTAGAGCTATGGGTACCATGTTGCCCCCAGTTCTTAAACAATCCATTTGAATTGTATTTGACTTTCCTCAGAGTGAGTGGGTTCTTTGGCCCTTTATATACACTGACCTGTCTTGTTCCTCCTCTCTTTCTCTACATTCAAACTCTTCTCCCCCCAAAAAATCTGGAAAACTATGACTGTTTTGACTCAACCACAAAATAAGAATTGAAGTACACTCCCACTATCACGCAGGTATAATGGATAGAACACCAGGTCTAGAGTCAGAAAGGCATGTGTTCAGATCCAGTCTCAGATGTGTGACGCTGGGCAAGTCATTTCACCCTAATTGCCTCAGTTTCTTCATCTGTAAAGTAGCAGCAGAAGAAAATGGCAAACTATCTCAGTATCTAGCTGTATGACCCTGGGCAAGTCACTTCACTCTGCCTAAGTTTCCTTATCTGTAAAATGAGCTACAGAAGGAATTGCAAATCATGTCAATATCTTTGCCAAGAAAGCCCCAAATAGGATCACCCAGAGTTAGACATGACTGAAATGACTGAACAACAACAGAAACAGTCTCAGTACCTCAAGAGAATTAATTCAAATGACTAGTACAGAATCACATAGCCAATATATGTTGAACTCAGATTTTCCTGACTTTCAATCCAAAGATATCCAGTTTACTATGCTGTTTTTCACACATTATATGAACCAAACAAATAAAAAAGCTAATGGAATGCTACAAACAGAGGAAACATGGAAAGCAGCAACCTTACCATGTTATGGAAATGCTGGTTTTATTCTGTAAATTAAAAAGAAAATAAATAAATATAAAAGAAGAAGAGAAGAGAAGAGAATTGTTGGCTTTGGAACCTGAAGACCAGGATTCAAATCTGGCTTTACTACTTAGTTCCTTCCTGGGTTATTTGGAGCAAGTCAACTGTAAAAATAAGAGTATTGGGCCATATAATCTCTCTGGCTCTGAATCCTCAGCTTTAGAATTTTATGATTTTATTGCACTCTCCCCACTTCAACATTAGAAACTAGTCCATAATTCTGAGTCCCAAGGTGGATCAAGGTCAGGGGTCTAGCTCTATTCTGACCCAGATCGCATTTGCCTCCATTCCAGAAACTTGGACCTATTGCCCTAATGTTGACTTAGTGTAGCCCTGCACCAAAGTTCAACCCAAGCCAATCCAATATCCCATTGGTTCTGATAACCTGGGAAAACCCAAAGGTTCAAAGTTCTTTGGGACCTGTCTCTGGGGGAGAGGGAAGAAAGAACATGGAAGTCTCAACTTCTCCCACACATTTGTTTTCTCATTAAATCCAGGCAAATGGGTAGTGCCCAGGAAGATAGATCTAAAGAAAACAAAGTGGGAGGTGGGAAAAAGAAGACAAACAGGATATTTTTAAAGTGCAAATAAAAACCTGGCACAGGAACTAGTTTCAAGGGACCCAGGGAGGCAATAGCTGAAAGGAACAGGCTGCTGGGAGCAGGACAGCCAAGAATTCCAGTGTGAGAAAACCCAAGCCCGTGGGAGGGACAGCAGAGTAACATAAAGCAGCCAGGCACAGCAATGCTAAGGAATCAAAACAAAGTTTTCCGCCAAGAATAATAATATTACTTTCAAATTTGCTGCCCTCCTTGTTAGTTAAGCTTCACTTCATCAGCCTGTATGCTAAGTATTCGATCTACCAATGTATAAAAATAATTTATGTGCTAATAACAATCAACAAGCAATTATTTTAGGGGATTTTTATTTGCTTATTTAATTTTCAATAGTATTTTTTTCGAAATATATGTAAAGATAATTTCCAACATTTTTGTGAGACTTTTTGTTCCAAATTTTTCTCTCCCTTATCTCCTCCCTCCTGAAGACAGCAAATAATCTGATATAGTTTCATTATGGGCAATTCTTTTAAACATATCTCAATATTTGTTGCTGTGTGCAAGAAAAATTAGACCCAAAGAGAAAAAAAAACATGAAAAAAAAAAACAAACAAAAAGTGAAAATGCTGTTTTAATCGGTATTCAGTCTCCATAGTTCTCTTTTTCTCTGGATGTATATGGCATTTTCTATCCCAAGTCTATTGGAATTGCCTTGAATCATTGCATTTCAACAATCATTTATTAAGTAATTACTCTGCCCACTACTTACAAAGACAATAAATAAATGAATGAAGGCAACCAGTTATTTACAAAGAATAACGAAAAAGAATGAAAACAATCAATAAATGTCCTATTGGAAGAAGACAAAGTAAAATAAGAAAGATTTGAGAAAACTTCAATCTAAACAAAAGAAAAAGGTACATAGACACCTTACCCTGCTGATCATTGATCTTTCCAGCTTAACAGAAATACTAAAAACTTCAGGGAGTAAGAGTGTTGGGTCTGGAGTCAAGAAGGTCTGAGTTTAAATTTGACCATAGACACTTTTCTAGTTGTGTGACTCTGGGCAGATCCCATAACCTCTGTCTTCCTCTGTTTCCTCATCCCTCATATGAAGATAATAATAGCACCTACCTCCCAGGGTTGTTGTGAGGCTCAAATGAGATAATATTTTCAATCTTAAAGAGCTACATGGATGCTAGCTATTATTATTACAATTGTGATAATGATTGTTATCATTATTAGGTTCTGAAGAGAGAAGTGAAATTCATTTAAAAATCACTAAAACTCACTTCCATTTTATTCTTCTCTCATAAATGTAATGCCATTAATAATGGTATTAAATTAATAAATAATATTAATAATTTATTATTAATAACACTTAATAATGACAATAATGATGGCAATCCCAACATTTATATAAAATTTTTTAAAAATAGAAAATATTTTATATGTATTATCTTTTTTGAGCCTAGTAATAGCTTTGCAATGTAAACACTATAAGTATAAATATCTCCATTGACAGCAAAGGGAACTGATGCTGAGGGGGTAGATTTAGCCTTGGGAGAGACCTCAGAGGTTATTTAGTTCAATCCCTTCCTTTTACATAAGAAAAACTGAAGTCCAAAAATGCTGAATGAGTTACCCAAACTCACACAGATAATTAGTGCCAGTGGGGAGATTTGAACCTGTGTCTTCATTATTCCAATATTTTATCCAGTACATTGTAAGACTACCATTAAATACTTCCCATGGGCAAGATATTGTACTAAATACCAAGTATGACAAAAAGAAAAAATAAACCAGTTCTCTGCCCTCAAGGAGGGAAAACAAGTAAACAGATTAGCAATTTTATAAGAGAGAAAGAACAAACAGCTGGGGAGAACAGGAATAAATGTCCATAGGAAGATTTATGGGAACTAAGCCATGAGGAACCTAGGAGCTATCAAAGGTAGACTTGACTAGAAAGTTCATTCCAGGTACTGCAGGAAACAGTTTGCACAAAGGTAGGAGGGTAAGAGATAGAAAGCTGAGTTTGAATAAGAAAGCTAGTTTTGTGGCATGAAGTATTAGAGTAGTTAGATGCACAGTGGATAGAGCATTGGGTTTGGAAGCAGGAAGACTCATCATGGTGAGTTCAAATCCAGCCTCAGACGCTTATTAGCTATGTGACCCTGGGTCAGTTACTTATGCCTGTGTACCTGAGTTGCCTCATCTGTAAAATGGGCTGGAGAAAGAAATGGTAAACCATTCTTTTTGTCAAGAAAATTCCAGAAAGGGGTCATGAAGAATTAGACATGATTTAAGTGACTTAACAACAAGAGGAGAGAAATGTAAAATAAATCTGGAAAGATGGGACAATATCAGTCAATGCTAAGACTTTAAAATTCCAAGTTGAGAAGTTTGTAATTTTTTCTAAAGACAATAGAGATCCATTAAGGATTTTTTTTTTTTGCTTTTTGCTGAGGCAATTGGGGTTAAGTGACTTGCCCAGGGTCATACAGCTAGGAAGTGTCTGAGACCAGATTTGAACTCAGGTCCTCCTGACTTCAGGGCTGGTGCTCTAACCACTGCGCCACCTAGCTGCCCCTCCATTAAGGATTCTTGAGGAAGGGAGTGTATAGCCTAGCAGTACTAACATAGAAAATGATAGGATATAGAAATGGGAAGAACACCAGCCCCAGAACTGAGATGTAGATATGAGTTCAAATCTCACTTGTTATGAACTGTGTCATCTTAATCCTTTGGTCTTTGGAGAAAACAAAAGGAATAACAGAAAATCTTCATCTTCCTAGCTTGTTGTCCAAAAGAAAATCAAAATATGGATATTACTTTCAAAATTGATAAATACATTGTCTTTTGCAATGGCTGCTGTGGGTTGAACATATCAATGTATCTTTGGACAACTGAGGATAGTATCAGTAAACAGCATGGAGAAGACAGACAGTGAGTTTCTTTCTCAACTACTTCCAGACTCTGGTAAAAAGGAAAAGTACATAATGATTCTACAATCATTATCTATGTTGGGCTATTGTCCCACAGAGACTTAGGTATCTTTTTTTTGCTTGTTTTATATTTTATTTATTTTTAACACACATTGCTTTATGAATAATGTTCAGAAAAAAAATCAGCAAAAGGAAAAACATGGGAGAGATTAAAAAAAACAGAAGAAAGAAGTGTATATAACAAGTGTTGATTTACATTCAATCTCCTTAGTTCTTTTTCTGGATGCAGATGGCATTCTCTGTCCAAAGTCTATTGGGATTGCTTTGACTCAATGAACCACTGAGAACTAAATCTTTCATAGATGATCATCCTACATTCTTGTTATTATTGTGTACAATATATTCCTTGTTCCGCTTGTTTTGCTCAACATCAGTTCATGTAAATCTTTCCAGGCCTTTCTAAAAATCAATTGGTTCATCATTTTTTAATAGAACAATCCCATTATCTTCATATACCACAACTTGTTCATTCATTCCACAATTGATGGGCATCTACTCATTTTCCTATTCTTTGCTACCCCAAAAAGAGCTGCTCCATCCTTTATGGTTTCCTTGGGATATACACGTAATGGCACTGCTGGCTCAAAGGGTATGCACAGTTTTATAGCCCTTTGGACATAGTTCCAGATAGCTCTCCCAAATGGTTGGATCATTTCACAACTCCATCAAAAATGCATTAGTGTTCCGGTTTTCCCATATCTCCTGTAACATTTATCATTATCTTTTCCTGCCATCTTAGCCAATATGACAGGTGTGAGTGAGGTGGTACCTTAGAGTTGTTTTAATTTGCGTTTCTCTAATCAATAGTGATTTAGAGCATTTTTTCATATAACTATAGATGATTTTAATTTCTTCATCTGAGAATTAATTGTCTGCTCATATCCTTTGACCATTTGTAAATTGGGGGATGACTTGTAGTCATAAATTTGACACAGTTCTTTATATATTTTAGAAATGAAACCTTTATTAGAAATACTGGCTGTAAAGATTTTTTCCCAGTTTTGTACTTTCCTTTTAATCTTGTTTCTGTTGGTTTTGTTGGTGCAAACCCTTTTAAATTTAATGTAATCAAAGTTGTCCATTTTATCTTTCATAACGTTCTTCGGCTCTTCTTCCATCATAAATACATAAATACATAAACTATTCTTTGTTATCATCCTATATGCCCAAATCATGTTCTCATTTTGAGCTAGTTTTAATATAGGGTGTGAGATACAGGTCTATTCTGAGTTTCTGACATATTATTTTCCAGTTTTCCCAGCAATTTTCATCAAATAGTGAGTTACTCCAGAAGCTGGAGTTTGGGGTTTTATCAAATACTAGATTGCTATAGGCCTTGATTATTGTGTCATGACCTATGTGTTTTGAAGAAACCTTGTTAGCAATTAAGGTAAACTGTCACTAAGTTAGTGGTAGTTACCTCGGTTGAACTTTGTATTTCAAACAATTAGGCTTATAAAATTTTATCAGAATTCTTAAGGATTGGCTTAGTTTCCCACTCAATTATCAATTTACAGTATAAGATAACCTCTACTGAAATTACCTAAGAATCTATTTTTATTGATTTTATCTGAACATAAATGTTTGCAAATGTTTTAGAAAAAAATGTGAATACCTCGGAACAATGAAGAACAATTAGGCACCTCTCTGACTGGTAACCACTGGTTTGTTTCAGTATCCAAGGCAACACAAAAAACAATATATTTCTTGTGGAACAACTGACCATTTCATTGATGAGAGTTTCCTTAACCAGGATTCCTTATATAAATGAGATAATAGATTTGATCCAAAAGAAAACATTAATAATAAACTTTGCTTTATAAAATATTATCTTCCAAATATTCTAGAAACTTTTTTGAGGGCATCTCAGATACAGTCCACAATGCTGACACCATCTTTTTCTGTGTCTTTGACCATCAGAGCAAGAAAATCTGAGCTATAACTGCTTTCTGTGGTTTTCATTAAAGACTTATCACCTTCCTCAGACCAATTACGTTAGCTTTCTCTGACCTCATTAAGCCTGTTTCTTTTCTTTTCTGGGTCTTGAGGAACAAAGAATTAAGATCATGGATAAATACCCTCATGTCTGTCCTTCTTCCCAATGAGAAGCAAATCATTTTTTTCTGAATGAATGCTTTGAAATTTCACGTCTTTGCCCTTTAATGCTAGTTTATGCTTACGTATTTATTTATATTTATTTTCTACCAAACTGATGCCCACCATCTACTGTTGACTAGCTTCCCCTCTGGCACAAACTCTATTCTCTTTAAAGAGCCTGCAGTCACTAAGAATCATGATTGTTTTCTGTCAGAACATAACTTTTAAAAAAAATTAAGCAGACTATAACCAAGTTGTCAGTTAGCAGACACTTAAAAATATTAAGTATTTGCTATGTTTCCAGGCACAAATGTGAAGTGTTATTTAAGTTGTTTCATTCATGTCCAATTCTCAGTGACCCCATTTAGGGTAAGCTTGACAGAGATCCTGGACTCATTTGCCATTTCCTTCTCAAGCTCATTTTACAGATGAGGAAACTAAGTTAAACAAAGTGAAGTGACTTTTGCAGGGTCACAAAGCTAGTAAATGTCTGATGATAAATTTGAACTCACAATGGTGAGTCTTCTTGACTTTAAACTCAGCACTTTAACCACTGCTCCAAGAAGAGGGAAAATAATTAGAATCAGGATTGCCTCAGCATATAAACAGAATAGGTAATCTGATAAAAGCATAATAGATTTATAGATAGGAGAGACTTTGGAGAGAAATTAGTCTAATTACTCTTTTGACAAATGAAAACTAAAGCCCAAAGAGAAGAAATAACTTGCCCAAGTTTACACTGGTATAAAGTAGAAAATTGGGATCTGAATTTGTAAGAACAGCCTTTGTTATTGGCAGAAAATTAAAATGCGAATTATAAGTTTTACTCAACTCTTTCAGCCTTGTTCAAGAGATGAAATTTTCATAGACTACAATTTCACAGAAAAAATAGAAAAGAGCTGAAAGGACAGGAAGATATTAGGTTGAGACTAAAAAGTGACTGATAAGACAGAACCAGATTAAATTCCAAAGACAAATGCCTAAAGGCTTCTCTAGCTAAGTTCCAGATATCCCTCTTGCATATATATATATACATATACATATATATATATATAAATACATATATATGCATATATACATATATATATATATATCTGTATTTGTATCTATTTTTCCCTATCTTTATCTCTATTTTTGTATCTATATATCCACATCTATAGCATGAAATAACAGAGATGATATTTGAACTCAAAGGCTGAAGTATCCCCTGGGACTATGCACTAAAATAGGTGATACACTATTTCTCTATAGGAAAAAGAAACATACAGCAACTAAAAGCAAATGGTAGCAGATAGCAACAGAAGCAACTCAGTAGAGATACTATCAGAGAGACAGAAGTGATGGCCATTTCTCCAAAAAGAAAACAGTGACATGATCAGATGATAGTAGCAATTCTTTGGTTGAACAAATAGCGGCATGAGTTCATTCCCATGTATTCTGGCCATGTGTTTGCTCCCTCTATTCATGCTCCTTGGTCACGTGGTTTCCTTTATCACACATGTCCTTTACGTATTTCTCATTACTGGTATCGTATTCTGTGGAAAAGGGTACCCATGTTTTAAGGGGGAAGGTTCTTGTTATATTGAGTTGTAGGACTAGTTCTATGTTGTACTTTTTCTTATGCTATTAATGGAATTTTTTAAAGTATCTTCTGATAGATAAAAGAAACCCATCAAGTAGCAGATTGTTAGCTATGATTTTGAATGGATACTCCCCACAACTTTCTTCAGACTTATAAAGTAGTTCAAATCCTTAGTTTTTAATTCGGATGCCATTTTTCATTTACCATACTATCTTTGTTTTGGTGATTTGAGAAGCCACTAAAATTCTATCTTTGGAGATTTGTTCCTTTATCTCTGTACCATATCCAAGTGTAAATAAGCCTAAATATGGTGATAATGTCATATTTCAACAAATTTCCTTGAACCTAGGTTTTCATTTACCATTGTGGAAATTCTTACATTCTTTCTTGCTTTGTGAATTTTCTAGACTCAACTATCTTGCTGTCTACTGGGTAAATCTCCTATTCCGGACTTTCTTACTATTGATAAATGTAAACAAATCACTCAGACTCCCAACCAAGTATCATTCTCAAATTCTCACTATTTCTTACCTCCTCCACCCCTATGTGCAATCTGTTGCTAATTCCCACCATCCCCGTTCACCTCTCTCCCATATACCAACCCCCCTCATCCTTCTCTTCTCTGATGTTTGCTCCTCCTTAATATAGGCTTTCACCACTTTATGCCTTAAGTGTCTTCCCATTTTAGTTCTTCCCCCACTTAGCTATTATATTATGTTTCTAAAGTGCAGATCTGACTAGGTCACACTGCCCTTCTACCCCACACAAGTAGGTCCCTGTTATCCCCAGGATCAAATATAAAATCTCAGTTTAATTTTTAATTCCCTTTATAGCTTGTTCCCTTTCTACTTGCCCAGTCTTACATGTTACAATCCCTGTCTACCATAATTATACCACCACAATCCAAAGACAGTGGCTTCCTGTTGTCACAAGATAGTGCTCTCAACTCCACAATTTTCACTGGTTGCTTCCATTGCCTGTTTTAGAAATCTTCTTCTGCCTCTTGGCTTCCCTGGTTTCCTTTAAATTTCAGGTAAAATCTCACTTTCTGTAATGATTCCTCAAAGTGCTAGAGTCTACTCTCTGAGATTAGCTTCAATTTTATCCTGTATATATCTTGTTTTGACAAAGTTGTTTGCATATCGCCTCCTTCATTAGAACATGAGCTCCTTGAAGGCAGAGACACTTTTTGCCTTATTTTTTTATCCTCAGTGTTCAGAAAGGTATCTGGTACATAGTGGACACTCAAGAAGTATTTGTTGAGGTGACTTGACCATACAATTATTTGCCCATTTTACCCCATTATAGACTCTCTCCTATCTGCTGAACATTGGGACACTGGGACTACTTCTGAATGGTATAATCTAGATTCACCAACTTAAATGTATCAATAACATTAATTGGCCAATCTTTTAATCAATGGAACAAGTTATAAGACCTTCAGAGATCTCAAGAATGGTGGCATATGTATCCAAATTCCCTTAATTAAATAGACCTAGTTAACCCCAGGTTTCTGGTTAAATCATTTACATTGTCCATGTTTTTGCTATCTCTCTTTCTTCCCAGTTAATAAACAATACCCTTGCTTCAATTCTCTCTAGGAACTACAATATAATCAATACTATAATTGCTTCTAGAAAAGGCATGACAATCCACTCTATTATGGTTCCATTCTCTTTTGATTATCATGTCTTCTGAGACCAAAACCACTCTTCTCTGAATATCACTATCCAAAATCCTCCTAAAATGTAAACTCAAGTAAAGACTGTTTTTACTTTTTTATTTATACTTCAAGTATTGTGCTTATATATCAAGTATTGAGCTCAGAGCTTAGGACACAGCAAATGCTTAATAAAAGCCATTCATTCATTCACTCATTCATTCTAAATGGAGCTGAGAAAGTATCAGAAGACTTGCAGCCATATTTTTATAAATATTTGCAGTGGACTTTGTCTACATCATCTTGTGTTACACAAAAAATTTATGAGGTCAGCTTGTGCATGTCTTAATTAATCCATTTCACAGATAAGACAATCAAAGAAATGTTGGAAATGTACAGATTGAAAAATCCACCTAACTACATTCCAAATTATCTTCAAAAAAAGGCAAAGGTACTACCTTATACAAATACACATCCCTTTGCAACTTTCTGGAATCAGTTATCAAAGTTGGGGGGACTTGAAAATGACTTAGGCTTGTTTGAACAATCAATGTTTGCAGATCATTTATCCAGAGACCTCTCTGTGACAGAAATGTTAAACTTTAAGCTTACACAAAAGGCAAAACACAGAGACTTTAAAACATGGAAGAGATGCTAATGAGGTTTAGAGGAATCAGGCAGTTTTATTGGAGCCTAGAAACTCAAGCATTTAAACCAGGAGAATGACCTGTTTTGTGTGAACAACTTTACAACATGAGTGAAGACCCTCATGGAATCTCCTACCAGGCTGATGCGGGGTTTTTCCAAAGAGACCAAGGAGAGCATTTTTTGTTAGACTTGGAAAGCTATCACCCTCTAAAAATAATAGTAAGATAGATGTTTGGGATTTGTCTCTATCTTTTTTTTTTTTTAAAGAAAGTCAAATGCTGAGAGTCACAAAATGGGAAGTAACAAAAAAAAACACCCTATTTTTAAAAATTTGCTCTGCTTTGCAGAAATCAATGTAAAGTGCCAAATTCTGTCTATTTTTATAAAAGCACCCACTGATTTCCAGCTAGGGGCTTCCAGTACTTGAGAGAAGGCCTGGGGGGGAGAACAGTGACTGCCATCCCCTAGGGGCAAATCACCAACCCTACCTATTTTCACATACTCATCAAATTGGCTTCTATTTTCCCCCCCATGAGCTAATCCCTGTTTGAATAATTCTAAACCGAATTTTCACATTATCATAACCCAACAAATTTGAAAAACAAATGCTGGATCACAATCTCAGATTCCTAAAGCTAAAAGGGAACTCAGAGCATTTGTATTTGGGAGAAATCTGCATGCTTAATCTAATCTGGCTAATATCAACAAAAGACATTTGGTTGACTTTGAGCTACCTAGAATATATAGAGGAAAGTAGAAGGCTTTTCTCCTTCTGGACTCCAGCAAGACAGTCAGTTGGTCAAGAAACATTTATTAAGCACCTAGTATGTGTCAGACACTATGTTTAATCTTAAGGATATAAAGAAAGTCAAAAGACAAATCCTTACCTACATTCCAATGGGAGAGAGAAAAAATGAATATATGTTGTTATTGTTCAATCATTTCAGTCGTGTCTAACTTTTCATGACTCGATTTAGGGTTTTCTTGGCAGAGATACTAAAGTGTATTTCCTTCTCCATCTCTTTACAGTTGAAGAAATTTAGGCAAATAGGATTATGTGACTTGCCTAGGGACATACAGCAGCAAGATTTGAACTCAGGAAGATTAGTCTTCCTAACTCCAGGAGCGATGTGTATTGCCTAGTTATCCCCAAATAATTATATACAAACATGTCACTTACTTTTAAATAAGCTATTTACTGAATAAAAAGGAAATACTACTCTTTCCTTAATGTCTGTCTCTACCTCTTTCTCCCTCTTCCTCTCTCGATTTCTCCCTTTCTTTATCCCTCCTCTTCCCCTTTCCTCCTCTTTCCTTTCCCCCTCCCTCCCTCCTTCCCTCCTTTCCTCTTTTCCTTTCTTCTTTCCTTTCTTCCTCCCTCTCTCCCTCCCTTCCTTCCTTCCTTCCTTGTTCCTTCCCTCCCTTTCTGTCTATGTGGCTGTCTCTCCCCTCTAACATGCCCTACCTGCCAGCACTGATACTGTGTCCCCTAAACTTTGCCATCTACTCCATTCTGCTATTATGAGAGAGCTTAAGCTCTCTCAGTAGCAGTTTCTCTTTCTATAAAATGAGAAGGATGAATCAGATATTCTCAAAGGTCCTCCTACCACCTCTAAATCTACAGTTCTAGACAGCTAACCCCCACTATGAAAAAACTTCCATGGTCTCTGCAGGACTCTTAAAGATACTATTTCAATTTAATTGAATTCAACAAACAAAAAATAAATCCCTCTTCTGTTCAGTGCTAGACTATGTAAATAAGATGAAAAAACAAGCCTTTGGGAAGCTCATATACTAAATATGTGTACCCCACACAGAATAATAGGAAGGAACACCCCAAAAGGTTTTGTGTTTCATAGTTTGACAAGGACAAGAAAGAGATGCAATCAGGAGTAACTCTAAGTGAATCAAGAAAGATCCCTTAAAGGATGTCCCATCTTAGCAGGGACTTAAAAGAAGAGAAATATTCCCGCAGATGTAGATAAAGAGTGAGAACCAAATAGGTGAGGGGAATGGCCTGGCAAAGTGATGGAGGAGTAAAATTCAGTAAAAGAAAGGAGAGTAATCATTTGTCCAGAAATTTGGATTTTGCTAAAGCGATTAGTATGAAAATGTGCTAGAAGGATAGACTAGACTGTGGAGAATCTTTCCTAAGTGAAAGAATTTCTATATTTTTCCTATTGATTTTTAAGAAGCCACTGAAAAGGCTTCTGAACCAAGAACAGTCAGCTTCAAAGCAGTGGGAAAAGCAAAGGATGCAGGAGTTCAGAGACTCTTGTGCTTGA
The DNA here is from genome assembly GCA_023553655.1 of Myrmecobius fasciatus. Classification (NCBI taxonomy): domain Eukaryota; kingdom Metazoa; phylum Chordata; class Mammalia; order Dasyuromorphia; family Myrmecobiidae; genus Myrmecobius; species Myrmecobius fasciatus. The sequence continues at coordinate 29,335 of JAJPUD010012148.1, forward strand.
ATTCTGGAAAATACAAATAATATTTGTAGTACCTACTTCATGGGGTTGTTTTGAGCATCGAATGAGATAATGGGATATTAAGGTTAGAGACTAAAACCTGTGATTTTTATGATATGAGGTACATCTTGATAGGGAAAGTCCATCTAGGAATATAATATAGCTATATCCATTTAGAGATTGAAGTGTGGACTTGGGTGAAGACTGTAAAAAATGAGAGTCCTTTGGGAAAGTGGGATATGGAAGATTAAGAACAAACATGGAAAAAGGGGGTAGGTGAGTATTTTAATATTTGCTTGAATAGGCAAAGACACATCACAGTACACAGTCCTCTCTGAAGGTTATTAACAATTTATTATTGTCTATGCATTCAATGGGAACCATTTGTTTGAATAAAGAAAACTACAAAAATGATGTTCCTTATATGCTTAAGACTCTTGAAAGGCAGCTTATATCTCTAGTAACGTGGCAAGAGGAGCTACCATAGACACAGTTAACATAAAATGCAGATATTGCTGGAAAACAATTCTTAGTCAGATTTCCCTTGAGCTTATTAATGTGCCTTGAGAGAAAACAGTTCTCCTGTATTTGTTTAAAATCTTGTGTTGAGTGACAGGCTGAATCAGTTAAGGAAAGCTAGGCTGAGATTATGTTTAAATTGGCAGGCAGGAAGTAGAGAAGAAGTTATAGAACAAAATTTCTTCCTGTTAATGGAATAGAGGTAGAGTTTAGGTAAAAGTAGCAATCAACACAAAATTCCTCCAATCAGGGGATGGGCAGTTAAGCTATAAGGGCAGGAAAACAGGAATTGTTTCTAATATCTCTTCCCCCACATCCTAAAGGTACCAGCCTTTTTCCCACTTTAAGACTTCCCATAGGCAAGATGTGACAGCAGGGAGAGCTGAAGCCTCCAGGCTGTTGGCTAAATTGGCCCATTACACTACAATTGCAAAGTTTTGTGTTTTGGAAGGAAGATCTCTTTATGGCAGAGTATTAAAGCATCAAGGTGTTCATAGGTGACTTTCTTCAAGGGCTTGCACTCCTTTTGGGGAAGGATTATATCATGGGCTGCAAGCTGACTTGAACCTTGACACAAACTCCTAAAGAGCTGCATGATGAAGGTGCAGAGGTTTTAAAACAGACTTCAGAGACAACCTAGTCTAATATTCTTCCCCTTTTTACAGACCAGGAAGCTGAGACTCAGTTCCCTCATCCGTGAAATAGCCTCTCTTTTTATTAAATCAGAATTCTGATCAAAAGGATCAATCAAAAAGAAATCAAATCAAATCAAAAAGAAATACCATGGAGTGACACAGGCTTAGAAACTCATGGAGAAGAAATCTTTCATTTTTTCTCTTTTTTTTCTGTTTTCCAAGGATAGTAGAATAAAAATGGTAAGATAGTTTAATAATTTTCCTCTGTCACTGTGTCTGTATCTGCAGTCAGATTACATCTTCTGCCCAGCCCCAGATCAACTGCTCTGCCCCAGGTTGAACATTTTTTTCAGTAACTTGGATAAAGAAAGAGATGATATTCTTTACATGTGACAAGAAACTGAGAAAACTGGATAACAGTATGGAGAGCTAAAAATACCTGGAAATGTATAATTGAAGAGGTAAAATTTAATAGGAATATAATATTATTCCCACTCTAAAGCAAGGTTACTGTCTTGATAGCCAGCTCTGTGATACTGAATGTTTCATGTGGGAAGGGAGACATGACTATTGATAGGATGATAGACATCTAAAGCTAGAAGCTGAATAAAGTGAAGAGATTTAGGATTTTGAGTTTGAGGAAACAATGTTTGAGGAACAAAAATTATAAACTTTTGAATGGGAGATGAGTTCAACATAGGGCAGCAGATATGTAGGGAAGCTGCTCTCCAGCAACCACACAAACACAAAAATGTTCCTTTTCTCTGTCAGTACCTCCAGATACTGCCAAGACCAACAAAACATCTCTGGAAAATCCCTTTCTGAAGTCTTTCCACTTTATCCAGAATTCGAGGTTAAAACTCTCTTTTCTCAGAAAAATTGTACAATTCTTTAAAAAATTTCTTTTTTGAGTTCTTTTCACTTTATCCAAGATTCAAGCTTAGAGATATTTTAGCTAGTCAAAAATCACTTCTACCTCTCACTGACTGGTTGCAAGGTTGTTCTTCAGGGAAAACAAACAAAAAAGGCTTGGAGAAGGACTGAGGTTACAAGAACTAATGTAAAGTCATTATCCTGAGGTTTAAAAAATCAACAGCACAGGAACAGAAAAACAAAGAATAAGCTACCCAGAAGCTTATTTAAATATTATTTAGAGGTTTTAATAGGCTGGAAAATCAGTTACATAATACGATTGTCCAGAAGTTAATGAGGTCTCAGAGTTCATTAATAAAAATTCAATGTCTACAAAAAAGGAAGATAAGAGTTTCATAGTATGGTACATTACTCAATTGTCTGTACACTAGATTTTAAGAGACAAGATAAGCCAAATTATATTTAAAGCAAGGCAATAAGGAAGATGAGTAAAATCTAGATCAAAGATGCAAAGAAGACTTTTTTTTTTAACTTGGCACAAGAACAATCGAGCTGGGGAAAGAAAAGGAATAGGGGTTGGTAAGTAACAGAGAACATGATTTGGCTAATGTTACACTCTTGCTCTCATGACCTAGGAAAAGGGAGAAGATAGAGACTAGGGAAGTAGTTGTGACATAAGTCACCCAGGCCCACAGTAAAGTCAGTCATTCCTTGGAAAAGCACAACCTCTTGGCAGTGAAATGTACCATCCAGATGGGATAAAGCTCTGCTCTCTCTACTCCTTTAAGATTATTGTCAAGACTAGATTATATAAGAATCTATTGAAGGAACTAGGAATATTTATCCTAGAAAAGAGAACTATCTTCCCACATTTGAAAAGTTGCCATGAGGAAGATTTGGATTTCTTCTGTGTACCTCTAGAGAGAAGAGGCATAAATTATAAATGCAAAGAATTTGGTAAAATACAAATTATTTGGACATAATTAGAACTGCTCCAAAATGGAAGGGAATATGCATCACTGATCATTGAAGGTAGAGAAAGAGATGAACAGAAAAGAGGGCAGGAGAGGAGGACTCTGAAAATAATTTAATAATAAGCCTGCTCTCATTATTTCCCCACCACTTAAGTGGGGACTCTTGAATTATCATCCAACAAAGTTCACTATAGCCACCTGATTGAACCAAGAATCTGAATCATGTTGAAAGGCAACTGTAAGTGATTTATAGCATTTTCAGGTAGATAATAATTTCTTTACAGTATCCCGAGTCATCAGTCTAGATGAAGTGGTCCATTCAAGCTTTAGGGAAGAGACTCATCCTTGTTCTGACTCTGACTCAGGAGTGCCATAAGGAACCAATGTTCAATACCCTGTAGTCCAGTCTATGATCGTGCATCTATTTTGGAATAGGTGCTATTAATCATGGAACAGGATGGTGCCTCCATGGCACAGAAATGTGATAATATTAAAGACTAATGTAAAGACCTTAATTCAAACAGTCATTCCATGACAAGAAATATAGAGGTTTATATTCTGCCAAGTGGTGTATTAATGAGATGAAGCCTAGTAGAGTTAATGAAACGGGACTTGGAAGTATGGATTCTTATATGGATTGATATAAATTACCTGGATAATTCTCCATGAGGCAATTCATTTCTCTCTGTACCACTTTCAAACATATAATAATCTGTATTTAATTCATGCTTCTTGTTTACAATTGATTTTAAGAATGGGCTGATTGCCCATGCAAGAGATAAGTTAACCAGCAGTCATGTCTTCCCGCATCCTATCTTTTATGAGAAGTTAGTTTTCATTGTAAAAGACATAGAGAAAAGCAGGAGAAGACGGTTTTTCATTCTAATGTAAGCTCCTGTCATTAAAAGTAAGCTTCATGAGGGCAAGGGTTGTTTTTGCCTTTCTTTATATGTGAGGAAGAGGGAAAGGGGAAAAGAGAGAATAGAATTTTAGAAAAAATTAAGATGCAATTTATAGACCCATCCAAGGCAAAGAGAAGCATTTTTCTGAGCAAAAGATGGACATTCATCATTTGAATGAAATATTTCAGTTATCTGTTCATTTTTGTACATTCACGGTCAAAAAGGCCTTTGTAGCATTAGTCTGTTGCCTGAATATACTTTGATCTATGACTGTTTTCTTTGCCTATAGATAACTATATAACTATAGATAACTAGCTCATTTATTTCCTGTTCTATAATGTTCTATAATGTGTTCTGTCAACTAGACCTCTTTCTTTTGAAACTAGAATATTATCCTCTCTCTTTTCTAGAGTACATATGTACTATGGATATAGAATAGAAGTAAGTGATAATATATAATATATATATATATGTATATATTACATTAATATATAATGTGAGCACAAAAGAAATGATAAGCAGACCTTATGTCATTGAGAAAACTTATCAAAGATTTGATAAGGCAGAGTATACACACATATCCCTTACCACATTTGGAAATTTCCCATTTTAACTTACTATTGATGTTAACTATGTGCTAAGCTCTGATGATCTTATGCTATTGAGAAACTGCAGGTATTGTGAATGCCCTTTAAATTCAACTCCCTGAGACAAAGCTCCAGCTGCCTGCCCTAGTTATAATTCTGGAAATAACTAGAAATAAATCAGACAGTTACCAAGTGCCTTTAAAAGAAATTCCATCTTCTATACTTTTCTGAACTCCAAGCTAAACCCTTATGTACTTTATAAGTGAAGATTACAGCATCCCCAAAATGAAAAGTTTAAAACTAACTTCAGGTTAGAATAGTCACCAAGGATGTACATAAGCCAATTGTCATAAAATCGCCTTGTGGTAGTGAGGTGGTAACTATACTTCACTCTTCCAAATATGATATTATGAAAAATATAATGAAGAACACAAAGTTCTGGAATAGTGTATGGAGAGGGGAAAAAGGATTTGACATAAAAGGTAAAATCAGAGAACTACAAAGAACAAATTACAAAAGAAAAAAAAAAGAAAGATACATTTCCTGATTAGGGCCATAAACAGAAATGAAGTAGAAAACACTGAGGTCAGATTTTCCTTGAATAAAATAAACTACAAATATCTAATGATGACTTCATTTGTTTTCTTCGCGTCTTTTTTCTCTTAAGGAATGATAAGGAGAAACAATATGTAATAGTATTTGGTTTCTCTAACATCATCCTGCTTATCATTTCTAATAGAACAATTATCTTCCATAACATTCATATACCATAACTTATTCAGCCAATTTCCAAATAATGGACATCCACTTAGTTTTCAGTTTCTTGTCACTACAAAAAGAGCTGTCACACCAAAAAAAAAAATTGCACATGCGGGTCCCTTTCCCTCCTTTAACATCTCTTTGTGATATAAGCTCAATTCTCTATTTCTTCCAAAAGTACCACTATTTTTCTAACATCTCATTACTTTGATGTTATCACCAACTCTTTATTTTCTCATACCTCACATGTTCAGTCAGGTGCCATATTGTGCCTTATCTATCTTCACAAAATCTACCAAATATAACCCTGTTTTGTTACTCTTTTAACCACCACTTATCTCCTGCCAAAATTATTATAATGACCTCATATATTTTATATATTCTAAAACTACTTATACATGTTTATTAGGTTTCTTTCCATAGAATGTAATCCCCTTGAGAATATTGTTGATGGAACCAGTTCCAATTGTTCAGTGATGAAGAGAGCCATCTATACCCAGAGAGAGGACTGTGGGAATTGACTGTGGACCACAACATAGCTTTTTCACTCTTTCTGTTGTTGTTTGCTTGCATTTTGTTTTTCTTGGTTTTTTTTCTTCCTTCTTGACCCTATTTTTCTTGTGCAGCAAGATAACTGTATAAATATGTATACATATATTGGATTTAACATACTTAACATGTATTGGACTACTTGTCATCTATGGGAGAAGGTGAGGGGAAGGAGGGGAAAATTTGGAACAGAAGGTTTTGCAAGGATCAATGTTGAAAAAATTACCCATGCGTATATTTTGTAAATAAACAGCTTTGATAAAAATTTTAAAAAGAGAGAATAGAATTGATGAAACAACTATGAAGGACTTATGATGAAAAATGTTATTCAAACTCAGAAGGAATTGTTGATGTTGGAATGCAGATTGAGTATACATTTTTGTTTTTACTTTATTTTTGAGGGATTTTTTTTGGTCTAAATTTTCATTCTTTTTTATTTTATTTTTTCTTTATTAGTTGTTTTATTTTTTCTGGTTATATATGTATATTAACCTTTTAAATATACATTTCTTAATGAATCATGTTGGGAGAAAAAAATCAGAAAAAAGGGAAAAACTATGGGATGAAAAAAAAACAGAAAAAAGAAGTTAACATAGCATGTGTTGATTTATATTTAATCTCCACAGTTCTTTTTTTCTGAAATATATTTTCTTTCATAACATGACTATTAAGGAAATGGTATGCATGACTACACATGTATAAACTATATTGAATTGCCTGCATCCTAAACGCGGGGAAGGGAGGAAGGAAAAGAATCTGGAAGCAAAATTTTAAAAACAAATGGTAAAATTTATTTTTCATGCAATTGGACAAAAATAAAATATTAAATGTATTTTTAAAAAGGAATAAGGTTGATGTCTTTATTTGTATATATGCCCAACATTTTATACAGTGTCTGTCTCATGTCACATTTTTTTTGGCTTTATTTCAATATATCCTCAGTGTTTAACACAATATTTGGCATACAATAGATACTTAATAGATGCTAGTTGACTGACATGGTAGGTGTGTGATTTTTATTTTTATTAACTGATTGTATGCTATATGACATCTCACAATAACATTAAATATATTTACAATCTAAATATGAAAGATTACATAATTTAAAATGTCAGAATTTAATAAAAGGAAGCCACTTTCAATTCTTTAGCTAAATGGAAAATTCTTAAACAAGAGATAAAAGCAATCATAAAAAATCAATCATAAGCATTTCTTATCTAGCTACTATTTACCAGACACTGAGATAAAAGCTAATTCTAATCACAAATAATAATAATTTAAAAATAAAACCTTTTGCATAAACAAAATTAATTGTAAAAGAGCAAGAAGAGAAGAGAGACGAAGACAAATCTTCACCTCAACGATTTCTAATAAAAATCTGATTTTTAAGATACGTGAGAAATTAATCAGCTATATCAGACATAGGGCAATTCCCCAATAGGTAAGTTAACAAAGCATATGAACAGGTTTCAAAAGAAGAAATATAATTTTTCAACAGAAATGTGAAGAAATGCTCTAAATCTCTCATAACTAAAGAAATACAAATTTTTAAAAATTCTGATGGTTTACTTCACACTCATCAACTTAGAAAATATGATAAATGCTAGAATTAATCAATGGTGGGTGGTGTGTAAGAAGTTAGGTATACAAATAAAACACTTTGAGATTTTATGAGAAAAATTATTTGACCATTTGTACCATTTGATCAAACAATCCCATTATGGAATATTTACTACCCAGGAGGTCAAAAACAAGAAAGATCCCATATTTACCAAAAAATTCATAGTGTCACTTTTGTGCTAGCAAAAAATACTAGAAAGTGGGTGCTCATTTACTGAAAAACTACTGAACAAATGGTGAAACTATATGTAATGGAATATTGCTGTAGAATAAATAGAGAAAAATATTGGGAACCCAGAGAAAGATAGGAAATTCTCAATAATTGAGTTTATAGAACTCAGAAGCAGAAAAGAAAATAGGAACAAGAAAATAATAGGTTTCATGACTACAACTACAAAGACTACAACTATGACTGCAAAGAACACAAAAATTATCATACCTAAAGTACAATTTGTAAACAATGTTACATGATATAAATTAGCACAGTGATAAGAGGCAGATGAACTCAAATTCATAACTGTGACTAATAGTTGGCTCCAAAGTATATATGATGAGCATGTGTATTTCCTCAGTGTTGGGGTTAGGGTTTAGCAGCAAAATTAAGAACAGGCAACAAAATCCAATTATGATATATAGGATTACTATTTTGGCTGGCTTTCATTTACTGTCATTCATTATTGGGGTGGTATATAAAAGAATGATTGTGAGGTTTGAAATTAAAAAAAATACATTTTTGCAATAAAAAACCAGGCAAAGATGTTCAACAGAAGAGAAATGATCTTCCAGAAATAAGGGAAGGCACAAAAGTCTTCAAGAGTCCAAAGGAATCTATTTTGTCTTGAACATGGAGAAGAGTCCTATAAGATTTATCTGCAAATCTAAAATGGCACACAATTTCAGAAGACTTTGATTGCCAGGTAGATGGGACTGAATGTTATTGAGAAATTAGCAAAGAGCTGAAGGATTTTTTAGAAGAGGAATGACGACCTTGGCAAAGGATGAATAAGAGGGGTAGAAAACTAAGGGAGGGGATGTCTCTAAAGGCTATTGAAATAGTTCTAGTAGCAATGTACATCTGACTAACATTTATAATAGGAATAGAAAGCATGGGCAGATTAAGAAATGATAAGGAAGTAGACAAGGTAGCAACGAAGTAGAAACAGGAAATGAGAGGAAAATGAAGCAAAATAACGTAGTGAAGATAGAAAATTGATCAATGGAGGTACCAGTCAATCAGTCAATAAACATTTATTAAGCACTTATGTCCTAGGCACTGTGCCAAGTGCTGAGGATACAAAGAAAGGGAAAAGTAGTCCTCCTCTGAAGGAATCTATATTCTATCGAGAAATAACATAGAAATAGCTGAGTATGTATGTATATGTGAGTATATATATATATACATATATATTTTAATATAAGTATATATACAATGTGTATATATGTATAAGGACATATATAAAAGTATATATGAGTCTAAGAGGCAGAAGTGAGAAGAGAGAGTATTCTATGCAGGTTTAGCTTCAAATACAAATAACAAAATCAAAATGAAAGCAGAATAGAAAAGTGGAAATATGTGAAAGAATGACCAAGGTCAGATGGAGATCATTCAAAATGACTTCCTGATAGAAGCAAGTGCTAACTCTTTGTCAAGAGTCTTTTGTTGTGTTAATTCACCTTGCCTTTGAGTTTTAGATTCAGTAGATGGAGGTATTTAAGAAAAATTCATTCCAATTATTCATCTTAATATCCTTTGATTCCCCTCTACTTTCTATCTGGATTTTTAATCCCAAATGGGATTAAATATGAAATATGAATTAATGACTGGAGTCAACATGACTATCCACAGGCTTTTTGCCTTTTCCTTGTCCCAATATATTGAAAGTAATTCCTTAAGTATATCAACCAATCCTCCTGGAATTCCTTTTGAATATTAATATTTTATTCCCAAGGGTTTATTCATTATCATTCAGGCTCACCATCATATTTATTTTTAATTAAATCCTTTTCTCTCCCTCAACTACATATCTCAGTTCAATCCAATTCAATATTTGAAGCAGCATCTGTTCTGTGTAAGGAACTGTATTAGGCACAAAGGGAAAAGATGAAAAACAAGGCAGTCTCTGCCCTGAAGGAGGCTGGACAACTTGGAGAACTGGCAGTACCATCAACAAAAATAAGAAAAACAAGAAGGACTAATGGTGAGATTTTTTTTAACTATTGATGTTCAATTGTCAGAGGGATATATTCCAATGAGAAGCTAGAAATGAGACTAGAGATCAGTATAGAGATCAGGACATTGAACATGGACTGAGAGGTTTCTCCATGATAGAGTTAAATGGAACTGCAGATTATTGTAAGGTACAGTGAAGAAGTAGGCTAATGACAGAGGTTGGATAGAACACATCTCAGAAGGCATGATGAGGAAAAAGAACTTGTGAAAGATCAACATCCTAGGATACACAGTAGTCAACAATGTCAAACATAGCTAGAAGACCAAGGGTGATGTAAATTGGAGAGAGTTCATCAAAGTAGCTAATTCAAATGTTACTGATAACCTTGAAAGAAGGAATTGCAGAAAGGAGAATGGGGGGATAGAGGGCGAATTTGCAAGGGTTGAGTAGTGAAGAAATGGAGACGTCAGAGGTAGACGTGAAATTGAAGGGAAGGAAACTGGAAAATTTTCTTGAGGAGATAACAAAGGGTCAAGAGGAGTATATGTGGGTATATATACAAACGCATGTGAATGCATTATACATATATGTATTCATATATACATTTTTGTTTATTTATAATATTTATATTATTTATAATATTTTTATTTATAATATTGATATGTGTGTGAGTATATCCACATATGCGTGTTAGAAAGTAAATGGGAAAGCATTGTTTTGATTTGCCTTTCTACTGGTTATCCTTGGTCCTCTCTCAAAACAATGTAGAAACCTATTCAGAACTTTGTCACCAATAATTTATTCCCACCCTCCATTAATTCATCTGATCTCTAATTTATCTCTTGCTTTTAAATGTCAGAATCTTATATTTTTTTTCCTCTGGCACTTTATAAACTTTTAACATTATCTATTCCTTCAGGAAAAAAAATATGTGTGCTTTAATCTCCTTGGGAGGCTGTTTTGGAATAGATTTTATTTATTGAGCTTATCTCTCTAATTTTCTTCTTTCAGACTAATTTCATAACTCATCTCATTGTGCTACTTTTAATCATCATAGTGCACCTTGGTTTAAATAGCCTAAAAATAAATACTGTAAATGCATCTGCGGATGGTGTTAACTTGATTACCTAATGGTGTGAGTGAAGATAAAAGAGACTTTCAGATAAATGATCACCATAAAGACTTAAATAAATAGCAGGCTATGAAGGCTATACTTCAAAGTCTATACTTTCCAAGGCCTTCTTTCCATACTGATCACTGGTCAACCATCATTCACAACGTGAGAAACATGACAGTAATTGGAGATACAGTCTCCCAGATACATGTGGTCACTGTCACATGGAGCAATTGGCCCATTCACCTAAGAGTAATGTGATGCATTTTTAAATTACCACAGTAAACCTGTGCAAATGGAGACAAGGAACTCAAGAACAATTAAGAATCCTACTTCCCTATTCCATACACAGACACCAAGAGTTTCAAAGTTCTTATCCACATATTATTTTAAAACACTGGAAACATTATTTTGATATAGTCAACATTTACGAGCCACTTTCAAATTTGCTGACTATTTTGTAACTTTTTGAATATAATCACATTTGAAATAATAACTCTGAAAGATAGATACCATTATTTTATACCCATTTCACAGAGAAACAGGATGTGAGAGATTAAGTATCTTGCCTAGAATTATACACTGGTAAGTAACTAAGATGATTTTAATCTTTCTGATTCTAAAACCAATGTTTTATCCATCAGGCCAACTGCCTATGTTTCTATCAATGTTTTTTTTTGTTTTGTTTTTTTGTTTTGTTTTTGTTCAGAACAAAGCTTTTTCTGAAGGGGAGTTGGTGGTGACAGAAACTTTAAATCCTCCCAATTGAAATATAGAAAAATTATTAAGGAAAAATACACAAAACAGTGACTGATTTTAATATTGTATATAACATTCTGCCCTACTGTATAGGAATACAAACATATTCCCATCTTTGAACCATGAGAAGTTTTCCATCATGTTCTTGAGCTCACCTTCTCAACATCCTTTTGTGTGTCATGTTCTGCCTTTAGATCAGAAGCTTTTTAAGGACAAAGATTATCTTTTTCCCCCTATTTTTAACCCTCAAAAATAACAGTGCCAGGTATTTAAAAGGCACCAAATAAATGTACACTGTGGATTGAATGACTATAAGGAACGGTTTTAGGAACTAGGAGAAATTCTAAGAGGAAAGGACAAGGTATATTTAGAAATGATGGCAACGAAGAAAAAAAAATAAAGCATCCATCAAATTTATCAAAGAAGATGTAGGAAGAGGAGGAGAGATGATGAATTAGTACCTACCCTCACTCAGGGCATCATGTTCATGAAACTTCATCCATGAAGATAGACCAGTAAAATTTTAACTTTTGTCAAGGACAGGCAGTCATAGCAGATAGAGAGCTGGTCTGGGAGCCAGTAAGTACTGAGTTCCTGTTCTGTCTCTGACATATACTATCTGACACAAAGGGCAAATAACTTAACCTGTCACTACTCTAGACAACTCTCTGACACTGAGTTTCAGAAAAGGAGCTGACATGCATTGATAGAGGGAAATTCCTCCCCTGAGAGTTCCCTATATCAAAGAAATCAATGAATTTATCCAAAATAAATAGAAAAAAAGAAACTTTCCCTGAAGTAGTGGTCAGGTATCTCATCAAGATGAGAAGGTAATAATGGATTAATTGCAGATATTGCCCTTGAAATAATAATGTTGGTAGCTGTGTTATGTTGGCAATCCTTTGAATATAGCCCTAGAGACTGATTATAACCATGTATGTATGTATAGACATAGTATACTATATTAGAATGCATACAAATACTATATATAATATTACATATTATATAACATATATGTAAATGCCACATGTCATATACTATAAATATTGCATATTATATTTCATATGCTATATATAAATACTGCAACTGTGTTATATGAAATATATTAATAATTCATATTATATGTAATATGCTAAATACAGAATATTATGAAAATGTTCTACATATAAATACTCTATATTACATATATGTTATATAAATATTGTATATCTATTATTTATATGCACATATATGAATATACACATATATGTATTTATATATTGGGAGGGAAAGCTTAAATGACTTGCAAAGGGGAATATAGTCAGCATGTGTCAGAGGTAGGTCTGAAACTCAGATTTTCTTACTTCTGAAGCTGGATTTCTGCCCATCATATGCCATTTTTCTCTTTTTTATATAAACTACAAATTATAGCATATAAGTTTCAAAACCAAATTATTTTCAAATAATAAAGGGGAAATTCATTATATCATATTTTATGCCTAGAAACAAGTGTTTCTTTGCCCTGGGGCAGATGCCAGATGTCAGTTTACAGGTGGACCTACCTGGCTCCTCATGGATGGCATCCTTTTTGCCCATCTAATCCGGAACATGAATATTCGATCAAGTTTTCAATCTTCAAAGCCGGCTCTTGTTTGAATCTAGGAAAGGAACAATGGTAGAAATAAGCACTACATTCTTCTTGGTTTCAGGATGTAACAAAATTTCTCTTCATTGCCCAAAGGGGAAAGTTCCCCTAATCAGAAAACATGAACTATGACTTCTGAGATTTGGTGGTTGGGAAATTAGCCAAGAAACTACCTCCAAGTTATTCTAAATGAAAGAGGTTCCAATCATTGCTCCTTAAGCTATTTAACTTAATTTTTGTACCATATTAAATTTCACAACTTTGTCTTCTTCTAGATTTAGGAGGATTCTAACTTATACCGTTACTCTGCTCACATTTGATATCTAATATTATACCAAAGTCATATTCATGTATATGAAGTAGGAAGAACATTTGCAGCTCTGCATAATGTATTTTAATAGTTATTTTTATTAAAGCTTTTTTTATTTTTCAAAACATATGCATGGATTTTTTTTTTACTTTTACCCTTGCAAAACCTTGTGTTCAAATTTCCTCCCCCTTCCACCACCTCCTCACCTGGGTGGCAAGTAGTCCAATATACATTAAATATGGTAGAAATAAATGTTAAATCTAATATTGCATAATGTATTAAATTAATATGTGTCTCATTCTTTCATGTTATCCATGCCTGAGCATTTTTGGAACTGAAATTGACCTGATATCTATCTGTGAATGGAGAAGATAACACCATGACCACCTTATCACTGGGAGGTCTATGATCAGAAACCATCTCCTCTTTGATGCAGGAGCATAAACAAACAGAACACTGAAGCTCTATGAAATTAAATGATTTGCTATCCATCCTGTCAGACCATTGAACTTGGAATCGTGAAGATCTGAGTTCAGATCCTGCTTGGACACTTACTAGCTGAGTAACCTTGAGCAAACCTGCCCATTTGTCTCAATTTTCCTTCCTTTAAATGAAGGTGGAAAAGCTACATGGCCTAAACATCTCTTCCAGCTCTAGATCTATGGTCTTGGGTCCTAAGTCACTTTATTCACTATGTGACTATGAGCAGATCACTTCATTTCTCTGAGCCTCAGTTTCCCCATCGACAAATAAGGGGATCAAACTAAATGACCTCTAAAATTTCCTTCTAGCTCTAAACTAAAGATTTTTATTTTTTTTAATGTTATAACCTTTTTTGGCAGTCTGAAGAAGCCTATGAACCTCATCTCAGAATCATGTTTTTAATTGCATGAATTGCAAAGAAAATTAATTATACTGAAATAGTTGCCAAAATAAAAATAATTAAAAGTTCATGGATTGTAGATAGTTATGGCATGCTATATATTTATGATGTTTCTCAGAGCTATAACTAGGACCAGGTCATTAGGGATTTGTCTCATGTGATGAAATTTGGCACTAAAAGCATTTAAGCAGCAGAGTAACTAGAACTCTTGGCAACCAGATAGGAAGTCTCATTGGTTGAGATCAGAAGCTCATGTGACTATACCACAGATTAGAGACAGAGACAGATGTAAACACAGAGAGCACATACATAGAGACAGAGACACAGAGAGAGATACCCAGAGAAAAACAGAGAGATGCAGAAAGAGAGAGGAAGAGGGGGGAAGCACAGACAGTGACAGAAAGACAGAGTCACAGAAAGAGATACAGAGAGAGATGCACAGAGAGAAACAGAGAGATGCAGGAAGAGAGAGGGAGAGGGGGGAAGCAATGACAGTGACACACAGAGAGAAAGAAAGAACAAGAGAGAAAGAAATACAGACACAGACACAGAGAGACACAGAGAGATAGAGACACAGAGAGAAATACCCAGAGAGAAACAGAGAGATGCAGAGAGAGGGACAGAGACAATGACAGAGAGACAGACAGACATAGAGACAAAGAGACACAAGCCCACACACAGAGCCAGAGTGACAGAGAGATACACAGAGAGAGGCAGAGAGAGAAACAGACAGAGAGGTACAGAAAGAGAGTGAAAGAGAAGAGATGCAGAGACAGTGACAGAGAGAGACACAGAGACAGAGACAGAAAGAAAAATACAGAGATAGACAGAGACAGAGAGACACATGCACAGGGAAACAGAGAGAGTTGCAGAAAGAGAGAGGAGGGGAGGGGGACAGAATAGAATATGAGATATTCTTTTCTTGCCTAGTCAAGTGGGAACCTGGGACCTTTGCTACATCTAGAATCCAAAGAGACCACAGGGTTCCCATATATCCCAAAATTGCCCTTACTAAGGGGAGAAAACATCCACTCTCCAAAGATACAGCTAATTAGGACACTAAGTAACACTCGATTTATTCAAGAGGCAGCCTGAGCTGATGGATAAAGGTCTGGTATTAAAATCAAGCGGAGTTGGGTTCAAATTTCACCTTGGATACACACTAGCTATGCAACCCTGGGCAAGGCTCATAATTCTTCAGTAATATCTGCAGGATTATAAATTATAGACATATTGCTAATCTATACCAGTAGAGGTAGTTTCCACACTGGGCAGTCCCCATACTATTAAAACTGCAAATTTGCATCCCTCTTCCCTGCTCCACCTACAAATCCTGTCAACAAATATTTATCCTATGTTTTCTGTGTATTCACATTCTACCTCTCACATTTACTACCTATATAATATTGGGAAAATTACATACAACCTCCTTGGGTCTCAGTTTCCTCACCAGAAAAGTTGGTAATTTATAAATCTCTAGAGCTACCTGAGGCATTATGGGGCTTGCCCAGAGTTTCACGGCCAGTGTGTGTCCAAGATGGATTAGGAAGCAGATTCTTGACTTTCTAGTCCACTGTTTGATTTCCTCAAACATGCTGCTTTCACTCCATCACTGATGAATCACCCATTCTCTCCACTCCCAAGAAAACACATCCTACAAAGAACCCTATGTATTAGGTAGTCATTGTTCTCATTTTTACTAACAAACCAGAAACCCAGACAGGGCCTTTGAGTACCTGCTTAAGGGGAAAACACTGAGCCAGTTGGAGAGCTAGAATGAGACAGTCCCAGTTCCTGGCTCCCTGCCTGGGGATCTGTCCAACAGACCATAGTAGAAACCGGGGCTTGCTGAATAGGGGGCCCGGTGGTTGCTAGGGCACAAGATGATGTTGAAATTGGAAAACTCTTAGGGATGCTCCCCACGGAGCTTAATCCGTTTGAAGGCCTGGGCTGTGAACCTTGGATGCCAGGTCCACATTCCTCCACAAAACCCCGTGAGCTTGAATGCTACAGTCAGTGACCCCATGAATTTAACTAGACAAATTCTTATAAAGCGGTGTCATAAAGGAAAATTGCTCGGTGCTTGGAATCTGCCAACGGGCTGTCTTGTACTCCTGGCTCACAGTATGGGAGCCTGGGAGAGGAGAATCCCACGCCAAGTCAATTTGCCCTGCTCCGGTGACCAGCTTGGAATGTTGGGCCTTCCTTGGAGGGCATGACAGTCCATCACCGTGGGTGCTCTTCTTAATAAAAGGTTTATACACTCATCGAAAAGGTCAGGTGCCCACTGCACCCCAAGGCCTTTATAGCTCAGCTGAATGGAACATTACAGGCCTTGGTACCACCATGTTTTTTTCCAATACAATGAAATTTGCTTTTGTCTCATCTAAGGAAATGGGATCCTTGGGTTCTTTGCCTTTGGATGCTTTCAAATCTTAATTCTTTGAAGTGAACGGGCTGTAGAAGTGGAAAGGGCAAGAATCACACCCTTTATAAAAATGCCAAGAGACAGTCTGGTTTCTGGGAAGCCTTTGCCCAAGGCCTTGGTGCCAGAGAGCTTTTTTAAAAAAAAAATCCTGATTCTGCTATTTATTGATATATGATCTTGGGCAAGTCACTTCCCTTCAATTTCCATAACTGTAAAATAAAATACCACATGAGTGATACAAATAGTGCCCTCCAATTTAAAATCTCATATCTATAACAATCTTGTTTCTCCTTTTATAATGTTACTTTATTTTACTTTATTAGGTCCTAAAATAAGTAGACTATTAGCTTATTGAGGGTAATAATTATTTAACTTTAGTTTTTGTATCCTTAGGACTTGGTATAGTACCTCAAAAACAATAGGTTCAATAAGTGTTTGCAGAATGGAAGTGAAATGAATTTAAGTCCTATTAAGAGGAAACAAATTTGGGCCTGGAAAGGAAAATGGTGTCCAACTAACTGAGGGATTCAATCTAATAGGTATTTATTAAGCATCTATTATTGACCACCTAAGCCCTGAAGATGCAGAAGCAAGAAATGTCTACCTGGAGAAGACTTAAAGAACTTAGATTATACTGGAGAGAAAACTATGAGGAAGAGATGAATAAATGTAAAATGTATACAAAACAGAAAAATTAGAATGAAAGTTCCTTGAAGGCAGGTACAATCTTGTTCCTTCCTTCCTTGCTTGTTTCCGTCTCTCCTTCCTTCTTCCTTCCCTCTTTCCTTCCTTCTTTCATTCCTTCCTTCCCCTCCTTCCCTCCCTCCTCCTTCCTTTTTTCTTTATTTTTTATCCTTTGTCACAAAAGATGGCTTTCTTTAAAGAGGTAATAGACTTAGCACCAGAAGGCAAAATTAAAACTAGGAGGCTGATCAGAACTCAACATAGCAGGCAAAAACAAACAAAAATGTCTGAGCTTCCTTTAAAATGTAATGGATTATGACTCCATCAATGGTGATATTTAAATGGAGCTAGGATTGAGTTTTTGTCAAAGTTGTCATAGATGAGATTCACAGGTAGGCAAGGCCTTAAGTTGATGGCCATTGAGGATCCTTTTAATTCAGTGACTTAAAGTGATAAATCAGTGTCTCCAAAATTAAGATACAATACAGAAGAAGAAAGAAACACTTATAACCTTAGAATTCTTTAATCAGAAAAAGTTAGCAATTTGAGAGGAGGAAAGGAATGCCCTTAATGAGGGCCTTTCTCCTTCTTTCAAAGCTTCAGACCCAATAAAAGGTTTGGTTCCTGCTCCTCCCCAACTCTCCACACTTCCATTGTCAATTCCTTCACTTTGCAGAGCTGGGTTAAAAGGTCCTTTGGTTATGAAGTTGAAACTTTGCCTGGAAAGTGATTCTGGAAAGACTGCTGTTATGTTTTTTTTCCAAGGGGAGACATAAATCCTATTATATAAGGAAAGAAGAAACTTGCTACAATATCTCAAAAAAGAAAATGGGATTCAAAAAAAGTTTAAGGGAAGCATGACTTTGTACTATTACCAAGATTGAAGATACAGGAAAAAAAATCAGTAAAAAATCACCTAGTGTTAAAATGTATGTAGCTTTTAATACTTATAGCTTTCACTTATTGTATGTAGAAAATTTATACATATATATAATCTCATATTGATCCTCACCAAAGCTATCACGACATGAGTCATTTTATTTTAGTCATTTGTTGAAACACAGAGGAATTAAATATTTTGGTCATCTTATAGCTAGAAATTAGAGAATTAGAATCCAAAAGCAAGTCTTCATACTCTTTCTATAGTACTAAAAAAAGCAATTCGTCCCTTTCTATTAAAACTAGACCTGATACAGATTGTGCTATGTGACTATTGTGCTGTAAGAAGGAAGAGGAAGGAAAGAGAAACAGAAATTAAGTATCCACTATGTGTACTATGCTAAGCACTTTAGATATGTTATATCTCTTGAATCTCACAAAAACCCTAGGATACAGTTGTATTATTATCCCCATTTTATGGATGAAGAAACTGAGTCAGACAGAACTCAAGTGATGTGCTCAGGGCCACAAATATATTCAGTGTCTGAACCTTGGTTTAAACACAGAACAACCACTCTATCTGCTTTAGCATCACCTAGCTGCCTAAGAAAGGGCAACAGTGATGATACAGAGAAGTCCAGGAAGACTTACATGAACTGATGCAAACTGAAGTAAGCAGAGCCAAAAGCATGAGCAAACAATGACTGCATGGACGTAAATGGTAAGAACAACAGAAACATATCAACCAAACACTGTATAATTTTAATGACTGAACTTCACCCTGAAGAAGGGATGTCAGCATATACCTTCCTCCTTCTTTGAGGACTACAGATACGGAAAATTATACTATCAGACTCAGTTGATGTGTTGGCTAGTTTCACCAAATTATTTTAGTTTTCTTATTTTAATGCTTTTTCACAATGGTCAGTTGTCTGAATTGGGTATGAAAGAATATTTTAAAAATGAATTGAAGCAAAAGCAAAAATGTTTTACTAATTTTTAAAAATTGGACTTAGAACCCAAAGTATGCCAGAAAGCCAGAGATCTTGGCAACCTGCAGACCTCGTTAAGTCAATCATTTTATTCACACCTGACTCTTTAAGACCTCATTTGGGGTTTTCTTAACAGAGATACTAGAATGGTCTGCCATCTCTTTCCCCAATTAATTTTAGAGATGAGGAACTGAAGCAAAAAGAGTTAAGTGACTCACTGAGGGTGACACAATTAGTAAATGTCTAAGGTCAGATTTGAACTAAAGTCTTCCTGGCTCTAGATATGGCATTCAGTCGACTGTAACACCTATGCTCCAGTTACTTCGGGGGGGCGCGAGCATACTAAAAATAACACTGGATTTGAAGTCTAAAGACAGCCTTAAGTTGCAATTATAGCTCTTTTGGTTACAATCTGTATAATTTTGAGTAGTAATTTAACCTATTGGAGGATCAGTTTCCTCATCTCTAAATGGGGGAACTGGATGAGATGATATTTTTTTAATTTTATTTTTAAAGTTTTTTTCCAAAACATATCCACAGATAATTTTTCAGCATTGATCCTTGCATAGCCTTGTGTTTCAATTTTCCTCTCCTTTCTTCCACCCTCTCCCCTAGATGTCAAGCAATCCAATATATGTTATATATGTTAAAATATATGTTAAATCCAAACTGTGTAAACATATTTATATAATATCTTGCTGAACAAGAAAATCAGATCAAAAAGGAAAGAAAATGAGTAAGAAAACAAAATGCAAGTGAACAACAACAAAAAAGTGAGAATGTTATGTTGTTATACACATTAAGTTCCCACAGTTCTCTCTCTGGGTGTAGAAGGCTCTCTTCATCACAAGATCATTGGAACTGGCATAAATCAATGAGATGATATTTTAATGTACATTTCAAGTCTAACTATTCTAACTCAATCACCTTACTCATTGTGAGGTTTTGGTTAAACAATTTAAATTCTCTGGTGCTTAAATGAAGGGAACCTAGCTATACCAGACCCAAAACTATATTATAAAGCAGCAGTCATCAAAACCATTTGGTACTGGCTGAGAAATAGAGTCATTGATCAGTGGAATAGGTTAGGTTCATAAGAAACAATAATCAATGACTACAGTAATCTAGTGTTTGATAAAACTAAAGATCCCAGCTCCTAGGATAAGAATTCACTATGTGGAGAAAGGGGCGGAGCCAAGATGGCGAACTGCGGACAGCTTTCTCTGTGAACTCCCTCCGACATTCCCTCAAACCCAGACAAAGTAAGCCTTAAAACTGGTTTCTGAGTGAGGTCCTCGCCAAGCATTTGGACTACAACGCACTTCTATAAAAGATCTACCTTGAAAGAACTCCGGAGAAGGTTAGCCTCAGGGGAAATCGGCCTCTGGTCCTGATCAGACTCCAGCCGGGGCGGAAGTCAGGGCTGCAACAGAGGGGCGGATTTTGGGCATCCAGGAAGCCCCTGGGAGACGCCTGGGCCACTTTGCTCTGCTTGCGGGCAGGTGCTTTGGCAGATCTGCCTTTGGAAGGGGGTGGATCGAGAACAGCTGAAAACGTGGTCCTGGTGCGAATCTAGCCCGACCAGCCTCAGACCGGAAGTCAACTCGGCAAACTGCCCCAGGGCAAATATAAATTGTTGCAGTTTTCTCAGCTTTTGACCAATATCCCAACTTTAAATCATGAGCAAGAAGCAGAAGAGAGCTCTCACCATAGAAAGCTTTTACGGAGGAAAAATAGAACAGTCCCCAGATCCTGACATTATGAAAACAATCCCAGATGAAGCCACAAAGGCAGACTTAAGTTGGTCTCCCTTTCAGAAGGCTTACCTGGATGATTGCATTAAGAATCTCAAAAGAGAGCTAGAAGAAGAATGGGGAAATAAATTGAGATCAGGGCAACAGAAATATCAAAAACTGGAAAATAGGACTGGTGAATTGGAAAAAGAAAACAGTTCACTGAAAAACAAAATTGGTGAATTGGAAAAAATCACCAATTCACTGGAAAATAAAAATGGTGAACTGAAAAACAAAATTGGTGAATTGGAAAAAGACAACAATTCACTGAAAAACAAAATTGGTGAATTGGAAAAAGACAACAATTCACTGAAAAATAAAACTGGCAAAATGGAAAAAGAATGCATTGAATCCAGAAATTCAATTGGCCAGCTACAAAAGGAGCTAAAAAAGATAACTGAAGGAAATAATACTTTAAAAAT
>JAJPUD010012149.1:3415-50806 GCA_023553655.1 Myrmecobius fasciatus
GCCCCCGCAAGCTCTCTTAGCCCTACTTGAGATTGTAGCTCTTGGGGAGAGAAGAGGAAAAGGAGGGAGGGGGATAAGGAGAAGGGGGATGGGGGGAACGGAGAGGGAAAGGGTAGACAGAAAGATGGAGAGGATATAGAGGGTTAAAGACCAGAGTGGAGGGGAGAGGAAAGGGGGGGAGGGGAAATAGATGGAGGGAAGGCGGAGAGGGGCATAGAGAGGAAAAGAGGGGAAAGGAGAAGAAGAGAGGGAAGGAAAGAGTTCCTAGCTAAGCCTAAGCATCTTGCCAATTCAGTTTTCCCAACCTCTTTCCCCACTCCAGAGCTATATAAAGAGGTTTTCGAAGGCTCTCGGGAAGAGGATGGAGTTAGCCTTAGGCCAGGTAGAATAGACACCCTTCCCCCACACACACCTAATCAAAGTCTGGGCCAAAGGGGGAGGGGGGCTGGAAGAACAGGTATCTGGAGGGTGCCGAAAAGGGGAATGGAGGAGGGTTTTGCTCTTTCTTGCCTCCTGCAGGACTGCCCTTGGGGAGAAGGGGACTGGAGGAAGATGGCACAATCTTATAGGGTGGAGCCTTTGAGATGGCAGGGATCTATGGGCACAAGCAGAATATATGCTATGGGTGCTCCATGAGATGTGCCAGGGTCACCCAGACTGGGATTAAAGGAGAAGGTAGATAGAGCTGGACAGAGATAGAGCTGAGGCAGAGGAGTTGTGGGAAGTAGGCAAGGAAGAGGCCCGGATTTCCTCAGCTTCACCCCCATACTCTATTTTGGGACATCCCCTCCCCCAATAGGCACATGGGAAGTATTGGAAGTCAGATTTTGCTTTCTTTACATTGAGTGTGGGGGGGAGTGTTGAAGATGAGAGGAGTTTTGAAATCTCAGGGAAAAAAAATTGTACCCTTCCCACACTCAGACTAGGTTTCTTCAGAAATTTTCCTTTGATCATGATGAACTTGAATCAAAGTCACCCAAGCACATGAAACCTGGGAAGCGGGACATTTTGGTTCCCCTCTAAAGTAGCAGCTGGGCCCAAGGGGCTGTGTCTCTGGCCCAAAACAGAAGTGGCTTCTTGGGTAATCTGCCTCAAAGAGGATTGGGGGGAGGGGGCTCCCGGAAGCTTTGGAACTGGGTAGTCCTTTTGGCAGGTCTCTGGCTGTGCTCTAAGAACCCACACCTGCTGGGGGATCAGAGTGCCGGGGACCATACTGGGTGACCCTGGTAGAGACAGGAGCTGGGGAAGTGGGGGTTGGTTGGGAAGGAAGGGAGGAAAGTTGGGTGGGGGAGGACTGGAGCAGGACTGGAGCTGGGGTGGCTGGAGTAGTTGGGCCCTCCTCTCTCTCCCCTGTCATTATGGCTCCTCTGCAGTGTATTTATAGTGCCCTGAGGTTTACTTAAAGGAACACGCCCTCCAAAATCTGCTATAAAAAGGAAAAATGGCCCCTTATTCCAAAGCTCACGTAGCACTTTTAAAGAGACAGGGGCCTTTTTATAATCTATCCTGGCTAGGAAAAAAAAATAATCTTAAAATGGGGAGTAGGGGAGCCAACTGTCTTATTCAGTCAGAAAGCTTCTAACACTTAGTTTTTCTGTCACAATTTTCTTAGCTTCCTCATTCTCCTAGCTCCTAGACACACACAAGACACACTGATAAAGAGATACACAAAGTCACACTGACATAGCTGGATGAACACATACAGACCTAGAGACATACACCAATACAGAGACCCAGAATCACACGGAGATATACATAAGAATTCCGTTAGTTCTACACAACAACATAGAGTCACACAGACAACATTCACATCCACAACAAGCATTTATTCAGCATTTGTCTGACAGAAGTGCTGGGGACTACAAAGACCAAATTAAAGAGACATCCTGCCCTCAAGAAGCTTCCATTGGATCCTGTGTATACAGAAAGAAAAGAGAAAGTAATTGAAGGAGAAAAAGGGAGAGAGCACTGCCCAGGGAGAGAAGTACCCCAGAGCTGAGACTTAAGGGGCAGTTGGCAAAAGGGCATTAATTCTAGGCTCTGAATGGGGGAGATAACCTGGGTAATAACAGATTTAGAGAAGAGTTAATAGGCTTGTCTGGCTGGAAGGTAGAGTGGGTGTTGGGTCATAAGATGGGTTAAGGCTGAAAGGTAAACTGAGTCACAGTGAAATGTAAATATGCTGAGACAGATACTCAAGCACTGGCATATGAGTGACATGCATGTCATTTGTGACCATTACATAGACATGAGAACTCCTACAGACACATTTAAATATAACCACACATAGAAGAACATACAAAGACAGCAGTATTGACATTTAGTGGCATACACATAGATCTCCACAATGACATGTAATAACATACAAACAGACATATAATCATAAATAAATAATGATATAGTTATAAATAATGACATGGGCACCTACCCATGGTTCCATATGTGCATACGCTGACTACTGACCACACCAATACACCTTCCGATAACTAGGTTCCCTGCCTCATCCTGCCTCAACCCCTTCAGAGATGATCCTGGTGGGGTGGAGGATTGAGAGACCCCAGAGGCAGGCTAGGAGAGAGGGAACAGATACCTCCCCTCACAGTTCCACAACTCCACATCTCCTTCCTCCATGCCTCAGGTAATAACTGAGGATACAGAAGAGGCTCCCCATCCCACCCCAATTGAGCTTCCAGGAGGAACCACCCAAAATAAAACCTAAAGGAAGAAGCTGGGGGTGAGGGAGTGAGTGTAGGGAAAGAGAGTTGGAAAAGGAGTACCAGGTGGACTTTCTTCCATCACTCCTCCAAACCCAGGGCCTTCCCTCTAGGGGAGCCCTAGTAACTTTAGCTAGCCTCAGTTTCCCTCCTCTTGTGTGTCATGGGAAAATTCCCCCATCTCTCCAAGACGCTCTCCTCGTTCCCATCCCAGGACATTTCTAAGAAAGACGAACAAAGCCTGGTCTATACTTTGGGATTGAGTATGAGAGCTTGCCTTCACTTCCATAGCCACTGTAGCCCCCCTTCTGAAATTCAGAGGGAAGAAAGGCTGGAGGGGGAAGGCGGATAGTGGGAGTGGGGCTGGGGCCTGGCAGGGGCTGCTGGTAACCTGAGAGCCCGACCAGGAGCAGGTGGCAAGGAAATGAGAAGCCGCCAGCTCTGTCTAGACAGCCACGGACCATTAACAGCTCTTCCCCACCAGACCTCCCCCCTCCTCAGCACACACATGGGGGCAACCCTGGAACTGGCCCTCCTCTGTCACTCCCCCCACAATGGGCTCTTTGTCTTCCTCCAGACTCTCTTACATACACTCAGGCTCACAGACATATACAGGTACACACACACACAGTATACAGGCATGTAGACATAGGCACAAATATAATTCTTCACAGACACACACAAAATACTTTTGCTCTGTCTCACAGCAAGATGCCAGACACCATCTATTGCCTGAATCTCTCAGTATGCCTCTGACCTCTGCCCTTTTCTCCCAGGCCCTTCCCCCACCTTGCTCTTCAACTTGGTGGCTGAGCGGCCATCAGCTCTGTTCCATCTGTGGCCTCAAGCACAGCCATGTTTCTTACTCTCACCTCTGACCCCTGAATCCCAAGCCCTCAGCAGCTGCCCCCTGAAGCCTATGAGCTCCTGCGGCCCCCTCCTATTCACACCAGGACCTAAAATTGGTCTTTGACCCCGACTGGACTCCCTGGCCCTTGGAACACTGAAATGAGATCACAAAGGGCATTCCCCCTTCCTGCCCAGCGCCTGTGATTGGGGGGCCCTCTTACCAAACCTCAGGATAGACAGATTTCACAACGGGCTGTGGTCGGGGGATATTCCCAAGTAATTTCTGTTCCCCACACTGGCCTCTACTCTCTTTCTCCTTCCCCTGTAATTGCCCTAATCTGAAGCCAAAGGCTTGTGTGTGTATAACATATATGTGTGTGTGTGCATATATATATATATGCATATATATATATATATACATAGCTTGGGGGTAAGAGGGGCTATATATATTTTGCTTGGGGGTAAGAAGGGACAGAGCCCCAGGAAGCTGGAGCAGGGAGGGGGGAGTGGTGGGGAGGAAGCGGAATTACTGGAAAAGAGATTCAGTTTGGGGCTTCAAAGCTGAACAGACTGGACAACCCCACACAGACACAGAGACAGTCAGATTCAAGTAGAGAGCCAGACAGCTGTAGGGGACAGATGGACCTCTAACTTTTTTGCCATGTGGCACAAAAGCAGACTTGGGAAAGGTAGACTTCCCACCCCCAATCCCTCCTACATTGAAAATGGCATTCAGCCACCCACTTCAGCCTACCCATACAGTGGTCCTCTCTGAGAATCCAGGACCACAATCTGGCCATGGGCCTGTCAGAGAGGAGGTGGTGGGACAGCTCCTCATCCCAACAGCCCCTTCCCCCCCCCCATTGGATAATTATACACGAGCAGGGAATTCCCTCTCCCTGCCTTTATAGGAACCCTCCCCCCCAGAAGGTCCCTGGCCAGGGAACCTCATACTTCAAACCTTTCAGAGTTGAAAAGAAGGGAAGAGAGAAGCCTGAAAAGGCCTCAGTCTCCCAAGTCCTCAGTTCCCCTGTGTCTTCTGTTTTTCCTTCCTCTTGGGCCCCCGCCCTCTCAGGCTTCCCCAGCCTTCCTCATTCTCTCAGCCCCATCCCCCAGAAGGTCAAGGCAGGCCAGAGTTGCCTGGAAGGACCAGGGTGTAGGGAGCCTGCACCTTGCTCAGGGCCTGCCTTGTTATCCCAGCCCTTATCTTTGCTGCTGCGAAGGTTTCCCTTTCTTCTTCCCCTATATCCCCATCCCTTCCCCCACCTTGTTTATCTCTTTGCTATATCATTATGGGACTCCCCCACTTGGTTCAGAGTGTCTGGAGGTTGGCCTCCTCCACCCAAGTCCCAGATAAAGGTATCTCTCCTTCCTTTCTGCCCCAGAGATCCTTCCTGTGCCAGTACTAGGGACCACTCATTCCTCCCTTCCCCTAGCTCTCTCTGGAGAAAGAAAGCCTTAATACCCCAGAGGCCAGTTTCCATGAATAAAGATAGATCCCTGGATCCTGGAAATCCTTCATTTTATGGATGACCAGTTCTTTGAACTCCAGATTCAGAATTCTTTTCATTACCTTCCGTTTGGGCCCTAAGGGAAGGGAAGACAGCCTTGGGATCCTAAAACCCTAAATTGGTAGGCTCTGTTAAAGCCAGACAACAAAGGAGAAAGGGGAATGGGAAGGATTAGGGGCCAGAGCCATGAAAAGAACTGGAGAGTTCTAGGTTCCACCTCGAGTATGAGACAGAATGGAGACTCAAGCCATAAAAAGGAGCCAAACGGTGCCAGCCTGGACACTTGAGTCCTTGTAGCTTTGAAGAGGGAGTGGGTACCCGTGCCATCTAGTGTTCTAAACTAGAGCCTGCTCTGGTATTAAGCCTGAAAGACTTTAGGAATAATGGTCATGGACCCTCTGAGGAAAGAAGGAGGTGATTTGGGGAAGGAAATCAGACAGCAGGTCTCAAATCTGCCTTTCTGGCAATCAAGGTTCAGTATTTTCCTGAGCTCACCCTCTGGAGGAAAGCTCTGGGAAAATGGCTTCCAACTGGGATTGAATTTGTAGATGACAGGGCCAGTCTCTTTGGACCAACATTTGATTTCCCTTCTGAAATACATAACCTACATCACTAGGTTGTTATGAAGTTCAAATGAGGACACTGTTGGGACAAAGAAAGGGAAGACCTGTTAAAAATCAGTGTCTTTTCCCCCTTTTACTCTTTCTTACTTCTTGTCTCAGTCCTGTTCTGAGGTTCTTTAAAATACAAAGTGACTAATCCATCTCCCTCTCAGCGCCTGAGGGTGGAGTGGTCCTTTTAGGATCTCATTAGAAGGCTGGTCCTTTGGGATTATTCTTGGGAGTTGTTTGGAAAGCACGTACTTCTAACTACTTCTTCCCACCCATACACGGGAGGCCTTCTGTAGGCAGCACAGAATGGAGCAATAGATCTCACACCTTCCTGGCTTCCCCTTCTGTCCACCAGCTCTGCCTTTGCCTCTGCTCACTGTGTGGGGCCCCTGGAACACCCAGACAGCACACACACTTAACCCAAGGACTCCAACCACTCTGGATCATGTTTCTTAGCACTTCTGTGAATTGATTTCATTGCTCTAAACTTTTTTTCCCCAATATGTAAAAAGAAAGAATTAGACTTAAATACTTTATTCACATATTAAGTGCTTACTGTGTTTCAAGCTGGGTCCTCCCACTATTAACTTCTATCCATAGGGTGGCACAGAGACAAATGCAAAGAACATCTTGCTCAGATGATCCCCAGCATCTATTACCCCACACTTCTGGAGAGATACAGGTATGAATGCAAGTGAAATTATACAAAACTCCCTACCCCCTACACATAAACATACAACACAGCTGTGCAGGAAGGAAATGTAATTCCAGAGTTAGTGGGCAGAAAGGGATTGAGGATTTGGCAGTGATCTGGGGAAACATAGACAACCCAGAGAAGGATCCCATCTGGGCAAGAGGCAGGGAGAGATTAGAAAGGGGAATGCTGCTGGAACAAGGCCCAATTCCTTATTTTCTGAGATCACTCATCCTAAGGTAATGGAGAAGGGAAGGCAAATGGAAGGACCTTTGACTGTCACCCCTAGTCCAGCACTTGAACCATTGGAAGGATTTTCCCATCAGTCTTCACAAAAGTTCTGTGATGCTAAAAAAGATCAATTCTTTGAGCTAAACTTTTCTCAATAAAAAAAAAAAAGGTCTCATCTGGATGACAGTGTGTTTTCAGATTTAGTACTAAAAGCTGATTAGAAAGCCCACTGTGTTACCTGTGAGAAGATGGTTTGGAAGTTGTCCATCCTTTCAGGGCCCTAAGCAGCTAGCTGTAGACTAGAAGTTGCCTTTCTGGTGAGAACCTCCACACTGGGAGTTCTATACATAACAAAATGATTGGCCTGTGATGTGTGTGTGTGTGTGTGTGTGTGTGTGTGTGTGTGTGTGAGCCTTATTGTGGTTGTTTCAAGGAAATGTCTGTACACCAGAAAATACATTTGTAATGAATTGTTACTTTAAGGATTCATCTTAGCTATCACTGTTCTCATTTTACAGACTTATTTTACAAACTCTTACCTAAAGAAGTGAAGCATTGATCAAAGGAATACTGTAAGTCAAAGCTTCTTAAATTCTGGGTCCAAACTCCCTATGGGGTAAAATAACTGAATATGGAATTGTGAAATTATGATTTATTATGAGTAAATGTTTGATTTGTATACCTATTTTATATACCTATATACCTGGGATCATGTAAAAATTTTTGGATGAAAAGTGATAGTGATCTCTGCAACAAAGAACTGTCTCAAACCAGTTCCAATTGTTCACTGAAGAAAACCACATACACCCAGAGAGAGGGAAATGAAATATGGACCACAACGTAACATTTTCATGATCTCTATTGACATTTGCTTGCATTGTGTTGCCTTTCTCTGATTCTTTTTTTTTTTCTTGTAGATAGGATTTTTCTTGCATAACTTCTCAAGCATTTCAACATTATTAACATGTAGTGGATTTCCTGCCATCTAGGGGAGGGGAGGGGACTGGGGGTAAAATTTGTAATGGAAAGCTTTGTAAAGATCAATGTTGGGGAACTACCCATACATATGTTATACAAATAAAAAGCTTTAATAAAAAAAAAGAAAAGAAAAGTGATAGTGAGTGGAAAAAGTTTAAGTGCTGCTGTAAGTTATACCAGGGTAGACATTGCTATTTATTTGTATTCTATTCCCCAATCCTAAACCAGGCCAGTGATTGTAACTAACTTTTAGCAGAACTTTGAACATTTTCATTGCTTTAAGGTCTATTAACATGTAAACTCCTTGAGAATAGAGGCCCTTTTACTTTGTCTTTGGATCTCAGGTGCTTAGCACTTAGTAATTATATAATAAATGTTTGCTGGTTGATTGCTAAGTCTATCTTATCTCTAATCTTATCACTTTATGAGGTAGGTATCACCTGTGTGTTATTACCCTTGTTTTGCCAGTATGAAAACCAAGGCTAGGAGTTATGGGACTTTCCCCTTGTTACTTAGATTTAAACTCAAGGTCTCTCCCTACTTTCAAGTTCAATTTCCTTCCCATTACACAATCCTGCCTCCTGAAGGGTGGAGCAGGTTCCCATTAGTCAGATTTAAAGGGAACCTCCCAATCCAAGGGAATCCACTCCTTAATCCAAGGATACTGGAGTCCCCCATTACTCCAACCTGAAACTCTTCTCTACACCTCGGGATAGGCCTTCCTCAACATGCTGAATCATCAAGTATATATTGTGTCTCCTAGGTGCCCCTAAATCTAAGCCCTGTGGGGGAAGCTCAAGAGAAATTTAAGTTGTGGTTTCTGACTTTGCCCTCAGTCTAATTGGGAAGACAAGTACATAAAAGGGCAGCCAGTATAACTATATGTATATAACAATGTGTTGTGTACCCACTCCAAAAGCTCAGAGAAGGAGCAGCCTAATACTGTAGGAAGAGCAAAGATTTTAGTATCAAAGAACCAGATTACAAATCACTTAAGCTCCTTGAGCCTCACTTTCCTTATCTGCAAAAGTAGGGGACCCTCCTGACTCTGAATCTAAGATTGTGTGAATCTGGGGTGGTCAGTCTCCTTTGTGAAGGGTGGGACCAGATTGTTTAGGGTTTTTGAAATAATTTTTTTTATCACTAAACTATTTTTGTCCAACTCATTCATTTTACAAATGAAAAAATGGTCTACAGAGAGGTAAAGTGGTTGACAAGGCAGGGACCTTGCCCAGAGTTAACTGAGATAAGGTGGCCCCTTACGTTGGGCCCTAGAATTTGTCTGTAGCAAGGAATGGCTTGTCTCAGAGCCTGTGGCTGCCGACTATTAACTCTTCATCTGGCATAGTGGGAAGTAGTCATTCTCCTTTCCTCTCCAGTGCCCGGGTTGCTGGGAATTGTAGTCCAGCCGCTAAACAAAGGCTTCCAAAGATCAAATCATCCCTGGTTTCAGCTGCCCCCTTATGGCAAGGGGTGATATATAGCTAACCTAACCAGAATTGTGACTTCAATTCAATTTTACCGATATTTACTGACCTACTGAGTGTCTAGCAGTTGGCCAGATGCTGAAGGGAATTGGAAGATTCATGTAACATGATCCCCAGCTTCCAAGAGCTCTACAGTCTGGGCAGTTCACTCCTGAAGGCAGTATGTGAATGTGTGCTAAAATGTGAGTGGTAGAATCAGTAAATCCTGTCAAAGCCTAAAGAAATGGAGAGGTTGGTGAGGGCTGATCAGGGAAAGCTTCTTGGAAGAGATGTGTAACTGTGTGTTCTATTCTTTCTTGCTCTCCTTCAGGAATTATAGAAGCACAGAATTTCAGAGCTGGGAAGGATCTCAGAGGTATTGATTTCATCCTCTCCCTGAGCAGAAATTTGGGGTAAATGGTTATCAGCCTGTGCTTGAAGACTATTAGTGAACTAACTACCAGTGATCGAACTACTGGCTGAGGTAGACTATTCCACTTTTAGACAACTCTCCTTGTTGTGGGTTTTTCTGTAAAAACAAAAACAAAAACCTCATCAAGTTGAAGTTTGCCTTTCTGCAATTTCCCACTTAGTTCCATCCTCCTAGGACAGATATAATAAATCTGATCCATTTTTCACATAACAGATCTTCAGATATTGAAGAGAGCTATGATGTCTCCCCTACGCATCCTCAGTTGGCCCCCATGTGGCGTGGTTCCTGATCCCCTTATCATTTTAGTCCCTTTCTCCTGACCATCTTTCTTTTTGATATTCTCATTTGATATTCAGTTATGTGGCCCCATATGGAGTTTGGACCTATAGTTTAAGAAGCTTTGACTTACAATATTTCCTTCAATCAAATGCTTCACTTCTTTAGGTAAGAGTTTGTAAAATGAGTCTAAAATGAGAACAATGATAGTTAAGATGAATCCTTAGAGTAATGATAATTCATTTCAAATGTGTTTTCTGATGTCTAGACATTTCCTTGAAACAATCATAATGAGGTTGAAACACACTGGGTTCAGTATCCTAATAATATCTGCTCAAAGCTGAGTATGAGGCAACTTGGTGGGCACTGTGGACAGAGTGCTGGACCTGCAGATTCATCTTCCTGAGTTCAAATTTGGCCCAAGACACTAGCTGTATGATCCCAGGAAGGTCCCTTAATCCTGTTTGCCTCGGCTTCCTCATCTGTAAAATGAGCTGGAAATGGCATACTATTCCGTAGTTTTGTCAAGAAAACCCTAAATGGGATCACAAAGTGTTGAATTTGACCCAAACAACTCAACAATGAAAATGGCCGATTATGAAAGAACTTCCTCCTCCATCATTTTGAACATGGCACTTATGTTAATTAAAACCAGAATTTTATTCTTTGTTCATAGGATAGATAATAGATTGAGCTGGAAGGGACCTTATTAGAGGCTAAGAAATACAATTCCTCTCCTCCTCCTCTCATTTTATAAATGAGAAAACTGAATTATAGAGAACAGATAGTGACAGAGATGTAATTTGATTGTACTTCTTTTAACTCTAAGCTAGCCCTTTGCTAGCACCAGATTCTTTGGCTTCCCTGGATTCATAATTGGAAGATTTGTATTCAGTTCTAAATTTTGTAGTGGATTCCGCTTGACCAGGGACAAAGTTCTTTCACTTATGAGGCTCAGTGTCTTAATTTTTAAAACAAGAAAAGTAAACTAAGTCAGGGATTCTTTAATCTGACCTCTGAATTTTAAAAAAATTGACTATTTTTAGTATTTTACTATCATTGGTTTTCTTTGTATTTCTTTTGTGTTTTATTTATTCATTTAAGTTCCTAGATTTCATCAGACTGCCAAAAGGGTCCTGTATCACAAAAATTGGTTGAGTCCTTGGACCAAATGATCTCTGGGGTCCCTCTAAAATAGATTATATATATTTATGTGTACATATGTGTGTATATGATATCCATTTTTGTGTCCATTATCACAATTTTCATCCATTTTCTAATACTACAAGACTATGTCTTTACATTTTATCCACAAGGATATCCTAACAAACTATAAAATGTTGCTAAAATCTAACTATACTATTTCTATGGCTCTCTTGATCTCATCATTTAGATTGTACAAATGGCTCTATGATCTCATTAATTGGAACATCCACTCCCTCCAAAGCTGAAAATTATAGTCCAGTGCTTGCCTGCATATATAAGTGCTCTTTAGGGCTTCCACTCAACCTGCCATTGGCCTTTCTGGTTTATAACGTCAGAAGGATACCAGTTCCACACTTGAGCTGGCCACCCTACCCTTGAGACTAGCCCCATCTTTTTTTTTATCCTTCCCCCCTTTTTTCAATAATGAAGTTCTTTTACTCCTTCAAAATTCTTAACTTGTTATATATTGCAGCTTGCTCAGACCCACAGAATACAACCTCCATTGTCCTTTGTGATAATCATTTTCATTTTTTCAGAAACTGTTGTATTCAATATCTCACAGTCATATAACACCACCAATAAAATACTGGATTCATTAAAGAAGCTTTGCAACTTCCTGAAAGTCATACAGGTTACTCTCCCTCAGTTGTTTAATTATAGGCTCAACCCTAGTATTTATTTATGGTTTCTGTATCATATGAGTGTGTATATACATATGTATGTAACTATATATGTATATACTATATATCTATATATACATACACGTGATGAATTATATATACCTACTAATGAGATATATATATGCCTATGTAGATACATACATGGTAATGAGATATATACACACATATACACACATAATTATGAGATATACATGAAAATAAATTCACACACATAGTGATGAAAAGCTCCATGCAAACTGTACATTATAATCTGAGCAATAGACAATCTTTAACATTTGATTTTCCTGTGTGAATGATCAAGCCAAACTTCTGAGATCTCTATCCAGGAGGCTTTGCAACATTTAGAGACCGGTGCAATCAGTGTGCCGTCCACCAAAAGGAGGGTCTCTCAATTTACAGGGAATCTTCAACTTGGATTCTTTGCTTTAGTTTGAACTCAGTGACTGACATCTTTGGTGAGCTATTTTTCTTGTTTTATTCCTCATGTGATTTTATGATGAAGTCATTTAGTCATTAAACAAGACTATCTCTGTTGTTATGTCTTTCAGAGAATCTTGACTGAACTTGATTTGTGGATGAAATGCCCCTTAAGGGGCTAATAGGTCCCTGATGGTGGCATTTTACTCTACTAAATCAATGTTTTTACGCTCCATAAATAATTAATTACAGTGGACACTTTTATTATCTATATTTTTCAGTCAGTTGTCTAATCAGACTACTTTCCCCATCCATCTTTGTTCTCTTTAGTGTTATTATTTCCCTTCTAAAGAAACAAATCTGGTACTGTGGTGTTAGAATCCAAATGTGGTGTTTGTTACAAAATGTCATTATAGAAATCTTTGCGGATCTTTTCCATTTTCATTCTGTTTTATCACCCTTTCCATTTTAATCCTTAAAGACTCTTGTGATGACTTTGTTTAAGTGGTTTCTCACCAAGCTTTCTTTAAACCAGTGTACTCCTCCACTATTTTTCCCTGTTTTATGGGATTATAACCCATTATCATAACCACCTATCAGGATTTTGCAAACAAGTTTTTATTATAAATCGATGTTTTCTTTATTGGCCATTTTTCTGTGTCTGCCTTTTTTTCTGTGTCTCTGTGTCTGTCTCTTTCTTTCTCTTTAACTCTCTGTCTCTGTCTCTCTCATTCTCTGCTTCTGTCTCTCTCTTTGCCTCTCTGAGTCTCTCTTTGTGTCTTTCTCCCTGTCTTTCTCTCTTTTCCTGTCTGTCTCTGCCTTCCCTTTCTTTGTCTCTCTGTCTGTCTGTCTGTGACTGTGTCTCTTGTCTTCTCTGCATCTCTGTCTCTGTGTGTGTCTCTCTGTCTCTATCTCTGCCTCTCTTTGTTTCTCTGTCTTTGGTAAGTAAGCCAAGCATTTGCTCATTTGGGCACTTTTAAGAGTGTTCTGACCTCATTATAGCAGTTGATTTACAAGCAGCTAAACTTCTGTAAAAAATCATTGTTTTGGTATCTGATGACAAATTTATTGCTCATTACTCATTTTTCATTACTAGTAGTTTTAAAAAATGGGCCAGAATTTTCAGATCTTACAATTACATGTCATATCTTTTTCTCATTTTTTCTTATACTTTTCTACTAATTCTGATTATTACCTTAAAAAGTTGATGATAGTCTGATTTTTCAGAGAACTGATTTAAGAATGACTTTACAGCAATACCAAGGTTCTTTATTTTCTGTTAAGATTATTGAGTAAGTAGGTGGTACAATGGATAGAATATTGGCCCTGGAGGCAAGGGAACCTGAGTTCAAATCCGCCCTCCGATATGGTTTAGTTGTATGACCCTGGGCAAGTCACTTAACCCAAATTGCCTCAAAAATAAATAAAATAAAATTATGTTACCGGTGCTTTCCCTATGCATCGCCTGCCTCCTCTTTTTGTTATAAAAATATTTAGAAAATAGAGGTGTGAGACTTCTGTATAATCTACATGTGTCTTAGATTTTTCTCATGCCTTACTCTTGACAAAGTCTTCTAATATAATTCTCTCCATTCTCACCTATTCCTGTCATTGCAATGAAACCACCAAGTATGAAAGTATATACTGATTTCAATTTGGAGAGTTTTGTTAAGATCTATCTACTTTTTCATTCTCTGCAACCAAAGTTTACTGATAAGTTGCAATTATCTTTATACAAGAGTCTTTTTTTTTGTGAGTCTTAACGGGAGGACTGAAATAAAAGAAGACCAGATATCCTAGGAAATAAATGATCAATTTGGTTGCCTCTTTGTGCATATGGTAAAACCAGCTCCTACAACTTCTTTTGTGACCTCTCAGAGGGATACCTATGAGCAATCCTTCCTTTTTATTTCTAACAAGGATGTCAAGATCGCTATGGTTTAGTTCTCCTGGCAGTCTGTCCACTCGCTAGCCACTGGACAAGAATCTGACAATGAGAAGACCAGCAGCCAAGGTAAAGTAGTTGGTTGGCCTAAAGGGACCCCCCCCCTTCCACAACTTTGCCACCTTTGCTTCAGAAGTAGAACTGAGGGAGATTTTGTATTTTGTTCTTCAGTTTACACTGGCACTGACAGGGTGACTCTCTAGAAGTGATTGACACCACTGGGTTTGGGGGGGGGGTACACTGGAGCTCACAATACCCATTTTTGTGTTTCTCCTTAACATTCAGTCAGAGACAAAATTAGCTCTTCAATTATCATTTATTTGTTCTCCCTCTCACCCCTCACCCCCTGGGGGAAAAAAAAGGAAACCAAAGCCTTTGTAACAAACATAGGTAAAACAAATTCCCACATTGCTTGTACAAAAAAATGTATTTCATTCTGCCTCTTAGTCAATTCTGTCATGAGTTGGGCAGCGTTATTAGTCATTAGCCCTCTATAATCATAATCAATCATTACATTGATTAGTTTGTCAGTCTTTCAAAATTGTCATAGTTTTGTGTGTGTGTGTGTGTGTGTGTGTGTGTGTGTGTGTATGTCTTCCCAGGTTTCCTTGAAACTATCTCTTAATTAATTTTTTTACAATCCAAGAATATTCCATTACATTCCTATACCATAATTTGTTCAACCATTCTCTAATCAATAGATACCTCCTTAATTTCTAACATCACAGAAAGAGAAGCTTTAAATATTTTTGAACTTACAATATCTTTTCCTCTTCCTTTGATCTCTTTTGGATATATAGGTTTAGGAATGATATTGAGAGGTCAAAGGGTATGCATTGTTTGGTAACTTTGGAGACATAGTTATAAATTGCTTTCCAGAATAGCTGGACCAATTCACAGTTCCCATACAACAGTGCATCAAAGCATCTGTTTGCCTGTAGATATTCCAACATGGGCATACTTAACTCTTAACAAAGACTAAGATGGCAATAGTAAGGACAGGAGCTAGGAAACAATTCTTGTTTTAAATCTGGGGTGCATCTCTCCTACTAATACTTAAGTGTCTGTCTACAGGAGAAATGGGCAAACCCCTTCTAGTACGGTGATAATGAGCAATGTCTCTACTGAATGTGTGTACTTCTCTACCACTCTACCTGGGGTTTTTAGCATTAGCTCTCTTTTGAGTTTATATGGCTCTTCCTCCTAAAAGCTGTACCTGATTTCAAGTGACTGCCTCCAAAATGGAGGAGGAGTCTGTGTGTTCTCCCTCAACTCTCAGTACCTCAGACTTTCTTGAACTAAATGGGGTTTTCTGGTCCCGTAGCTCTGCTGCTAGAGGACAACAAGGGAATCCTCCAGGTTACTTCCATGCAGGAATGTCACAGAAGGACTTTGTAAGGGACTACCTCACCCTGGCTTGGTCTGCTTTAAGTGAATCTGTGATACTTATTGTGATCAAGTGCTCACAAACCATCTTTTAATAAAATGTTTTTCAATTTTTTTCAAGAATCAAAGTCAAACTCAGATAGATGGCTAGAAAAATATACCTTCTTTTTTTTTTTCGGAAAACAAGACTACCTTTGACTATTTCCAGGATTGGGGAATCTCCCCTACTTTCCATGATTTTTTAAAAGATCACTGAAAATGGCTCAACAATTGCCATTTTCTGCCAACAGCTACCAACAAAAATTGCCAGTTCTCTCAGCACCTTATGACATCCAGTGGTGGTGGTTACTTGAAAACACTGAGAGCAGCTAAGGACTCTTTCTACCATCTTTCATTTGTCCTAAATTTCAGTTAGTTGCTCCACAAAATTCCACACTGGTGCCTCACTTTGATGTGAAGGGAATAGTGGATTTTCAAAGGCTATGCCAGCAAATTACAAGCTCTATGTTATATTAATACTATGATATGAAACAATATATTAATAACATAACATAAAACTTAATATATTATGATGTAAATATATTAATAATATAATACTACTAATAAGCTATTCTTTATTTAATGTTTGCCAAATGCCTTACATATATTATTGTCTATAGATTCTCATCTTTGTGAACTAGGTGCTATTGTTTTTACAGATAAGAAAAGAGATTCAAAGAGTAAATGACCTGCCCATAGTCAGTGAGTATTTGAGGCAATATTCAAAGTTAGGTCTCCTTGACTCCCAAGTTCAGCATTCTATTTATTATACAGATTTTTATTATATATGTCTACCATGTTAGAAACCCTTCCAGTAGAGTCCCATTAATACACTATTTTTGGGGGGGGTCAGCAAAACTAAGGATAGATGGAAAGGCTCATTGCCATAGACTGGCTACTTGGCTAAATCTCTGGCAGTGCATGAAACAAAGAGAAAGCAAAATGGCCAGAGTCCCTTGGGAGCATCATCTACTCTGTAGTGATGGTATCAGAATGGCAGCTAAAGGGGCAAGAAGTGTAAAAAATCACTAATTTTAGGCAGTCTATAAACATTACCCTCACTTGTAAATGGTACTGAAGCCTCATGCTTATCAGGAATACTTTTACTTTTTCTATTGTTTTTTAAATAATAAATTTTATTAATGATTTTTTTTTGTTTTTTATATCCCAGTCAATCCTGGATATTACTATTCCTACCCTCCTAATAATCTTTCCTTTATAACAGAACACAGTTGAGCAGAACCAAAGTACTCTCATAATAATGTATGCAATTCTGTACTCATCTGTCACCCCAGTACTGTCCAGAGGACTTTATTCAAGAAAAAAGGGAGAAAGTCTGGACATTGTTGTTTAGTCATTTCAGTCATGACATTATTTGGAATTCTCTTGGCAAAAATACTGGAGTGGTTTGCCATTTCCTTCTCCAGCTCATATGACAGATGAGAAAAGCGGCACATAGGATTAAGTGACTTATCCATGACCATGTCTGAAACTGGATTTGAACTCAGGAAGATGAGGCTTCCTGATTCCCAACTCAGTGCTCCACCCACTATACCACCTACTTGCCCTCATTCTTCATTAGCAGCTCTTGATTCTATCTTCTGCATCTGTCTTTTTAAAATTTGTTACAAGTCTTAATATGGCCACATCAGTCCCTTTCCTCACCAGAATCCTTTGTGTTGTATAAGAGCCACATTACTCCTTCTCCTTTCTCCCAGTGTCCCCTCTTATAGATTTTTTTTCAATTAAAAATCCCCCTTTTCCCCTTTCCTCTTTCCTCATCCCATTGCAAAAATGGAGAAAAAAAATTGTTCTACTTCCCTTTAGAACTTGAGGTCATGGGATCCATTCTGTCAAAGTTTCTCAGAACTCTGCGGCTCTGTCATGTACTAAGTACCATCATTCAATGAATATCTGTTGAATCAGTGAGCAAGCATTAATTAATTAAGCAAGCATAATAATAAAAATAATTTTCTCCCCAAAATCACTAAGCCAGGTGCTGGTAAGACAAAAACAGAAAACTTGAAAGAGCAACATTCCACAAGGAGCTTATATTCTGTATATATATATAATCAGAAATCTGCAGGCACTGATTGTTAACTTTTCAGTGTGAGCATTTGTATCTCAGAAATGGGCAAATGCTAAAAAACCAGGGCTTGGATTTATTATTTTGTTGATTATCTAGACTTGAAAAAGTGATGAAGAAAATGTTAATGCAAAAATTTAAAGTGTGATGATGTATCTGCTTTTCCCCCCAGAAGGTCTGC
Source organism: Myrmecobius fasciatus (assembly GCA_023553655.1). Lineage (NCBI taxonomy): Eukaryota > Metazoa > Chordata > Mammalia > Dasyuromorphia > Myrmecobiidae > Myrmecobius > Myrmecobius fasciatus. Next base: position 21,119 of record JAJPUD010012149.1, read on the forward strand.
TGTTAAACATTTGCCAACATACTCCTGTGTATTCATATATTTCTCAAATGTATGTGTGATGCAATTTAGGGGGAAGCCCTATTGGCTGGGAGCATCAGGAGGAGGTAGTGCCTTAGAAGGAAACTACAGATGCTAAGCAGCTGAGGCAAGGCAGGAGAGCATTCCAGGGGCTGTCTAGTGCCAGGCACAGGATATGGAACATCATGTGTGGGGAGTAGCAAGAAGGCCAGAATGCACGCATGAATGCTCTTCAGATGTGTAAAGATGAAGAGGAGGGGGAAGGGAAGGCCAGGCCCTTCCAGGCAGAAGGAACAGCAGAAACAAAGGGGAGCAGCATGGTACTTCTCCACCTCTAGCATGGGCATGGGACCATTACTTCATCACCACCTGTGTTCTTTTGTAGCCTGTCCTGTCCCAGATGCTGCTTTCCACTCAGAGGAGTGATAGGGAAAGGGAGCAGAGTAGGGAGAACTTCAATCTCCAGCCTTGTCTTCCTACCTTCAAGGAGCCTGACTCCCATGAGATGCCAAAGGTTTGGGGGAACATTCAACGCTGTCGGTGAGTTTGAGCAGCTGAAGGCAAACCATCGACCGTTGAGTGGACCCTGCAATCTTAAACTACCACCTGATGCCTGCCAGGGAGCCCAGGCCTGATGACCCAAGTGTCTAGAATCACTGACAAAGTACAGGGTTCTCCTCTTATACCATTGGCTATATATTTGTCTCAGTTTTGACCTTTAAGCCCTCAAGAGTCATCTGTCTATGGCAGTCTACACTACCGTCTTATCTGGATGAATTCAGGCAGTCTCTAGACTTGGGCCCTCCTTCCCAACCTAGGTCATACTGCCCACCTAAACCAAAGGTCACAATCAACATTCATTGCTGTCGGTGGGTTGTAAGATGTGAGGAAAAACTCACCGATGGATGAATGTCACTGTGGCTGGGCCAGACCTGGACCTGGAGAGAAGGGTTGGACGTTGCAGGAGGAAGAAGAAAGGGCAGCAACAAACCATCGCAGATCCATTGGGTCAAGGAGACCAAAAAGCAAAATGGCTTCCTGGGCTGAAAGTGAGTCGGGCCAACTCCTAGCCTTGGGCCCACTGTTAAATTTATAATGTTGTGACTTGGCAAGCTTCCTCAACTATTAAATGTGGAGAGAAATCTTTCTTCTGTTTCTCTAGTTGGATGTCATTATTTTATGAGAAAATAGATATGTAAAGCCTTTGATTGGTATAATGAAAGGAATGTAGACACAAAATGCAGCACCAGCAATGGAAGGAAGCCTGGGTTTACAGTCAGAACCTGAATTCAGATCATAACTGTTACTTTCTAGTCCCTTAGTTAACAAACATTTATTAAAGTACAGGGCTAAATTATGGATATGAAGGAAGACAAAACTATGGTCCTAGCCCTCTAGGAATTTGAATTGTAATGGGACATTACATACCGACAGCTACATTATTATTTATTAATTATTATATCTATGTAATGGAACTGGTGGGGAATTTCATGGGGATGGGGATAGGGATGGAGAGCGAGCCAAAAGGCCCCTTGGGAAGGTGGCATTTGTGTCCTGTAGAAGGAAGAAAGATTAGAGATAGGGAGAATTCCAGACTTGGGGAATTAAGGCCCAGGGAAGGTAGGTGAAATTGTGGGAGAAACCATGAAGTGTCAACTATAGTAAATCTGGAAAAGTAGGAAGAAGGTAGGTAGTGAATGTTCACAGTCTAGATCCTCTCCTGTATAATGAGAATCCTTTCTTGTCTATTGACCTCCAGGATATAATCATAATAAAAATAAGTAATACAATTTTGTGTGGATCCCACCCTTCCATTTAGCTAATCCCTGACTGTGCTTATTGAGTCTTATTACACTTCTTTTTGCCTCCAGCTGCTTGCTAATTTATTTGACACCCCTATAGAGGGGACAATTCTCATCACCAAACAAAAGGAATTCTGATTGCTTTGTTGGTCATTAACTACTAATCTTTAGGATGGGAAATTTGTAAGTGTCCCTGAAGCTGAGATTAGAACTCTGGTTTCCTGCCTCTCTAGTTCAGAGGTGGGCAAGAAGAAGAGGAATGCACTGGGAAAGGCCGGAATCTTAAGTTAGCTCCCCAGAGATCCTTGGGAAAAGGGCTCGGACAAAGGCTTGCTAGTTGGGGTCTTGCTCCCTGGCAGTGGGCATAGGTGGGAAGGCCAAGCCTGACAATCAGTAGGCACCAATTCCCATGCAGGCTGGGAGAAAAGATTTTGCTAGCTGTGGGGCTTCCTTTCTTGCTCTGAGGCCTGTGCCCCGGAGAGGAGGAAGGGGAGAGGGGATATCCACTTCCTTCTCCTTCCCTGATCTCTGGCCAAGGGGTAGGGAGGAAGGGCATCCTGCGGACAGTACGATGCCCCCACAAAGCTAAAGAGATTCAATTCCAGGAAGGAAATGGGAGCTTTGCAGGGGCCAAGCTCCGGTTAGATACAGTGTAGCCAAGCCGGAGGCTGCCCACCCACTGGGGGGGGAAGGAGGGGAGGAGGCATGAGGGGATGAGCCCAAATGAGATGCTTGTTTCATTTATCAATAGGTCCCACAAATTGAGTTTTCCTCTGCAAAACCTGGAAGCCCTAGCCAGGGAGGGATAGGAAGTGGGATGAGATGGGATGGAATAGTATGGCCAGAAGCAATCACCAGCCTGGAAAAAGGGAAGCAGGTATCCCTAAAAGACAAACCATTGGAGACCAATCAAGATTAAGTCAAAAGAGCACTTCCCTCCCTCTCAAATCAATTCTGAGGTGGTGAAAGGGTAGGGGGAATCACTAAAATTAATGCACAGGGAGCTCATTAACTAATTGAAATTTTAAAGGTGGTCTGGAGGACTGGATACTGGGTCTGATGGCAGAGAAACCTGCATTCTAATCCAGCCTGACACTCGCTGTATGATCCTGAGCAAATCATTTAACCTGTTTGCCTCAGTTTCCTCATCTGCAAAATGGGGATAATATTACCTACCTCCCAGAGTTGTTGTGAGATGGTCTATGTAAAACATTAAACACAATGCCTAACATATAGTAAGCATTATACAAATGTTTACTATTATTACAGACAATGGAGGTAAGGGCAGGTAATGGAGAACAATTTTAAATGAAGTATGTGTCTTGTGGAAAAGTGTCCAGAACTAAGTTACAGAATGAATTCAGGCAAACTAAAGATGGACAGGGATTTTTATTAATTAGCTGCACTGGATGAAGAATTTTCTTTCTACACGAAGCACCAGCACCATCTCCATCCCCAGGAACAAATTACTTTGTATTTATAGGTATTTACCATTTGCTTCTCTGTATGGGGTCCCCATCTGGTCCATACCCCCCATGCCATGACCACTTCTTCAGGACATTAGCTCCTGAAGGTCTTGGACTGTTACATCTCTGTTTTGAGCAAATGGGAGGGGCTTGTTAAACTGTTTATTTACTATATTATTTGATAAACTGGAAGATTGGGGAGGATGGGAGAATGATGGAGAGAAAGTAGTGTTGTGTTATTTTAATTTACCATTCCCCTCCCCTACCACTTCTCCAGAGAAAATAATCTTTGATTTGAAAAGGACATGACAAAAATGTCCACTAGGAAGTGGAAAGTAGGTATAGCAGAGAATACCTGGCTTCCCTTGCTATCTCCAGGTCCATACAGGCTACACCCCATCGATTTGAAAGATCCTGTAGAATGTGAGAAATGCTAAAGGGTAGTTAAATTTAATAATTAATTTAAAAGTTAATTTTTACAAGTTTTTAAAATTTAACTTTAAATTTTAAATTAAAAAAAGTTTAAAAGTTTGGCATTTATGCCTAGAAAATTTTTTTGAGTATTTATTCAAGGGATGATGAGTGAACATTTAAATTAAATTTAATATTTTACAGTGATATAGTATTTTTGAGGTTAACAAAGCCCTCAGTGGGCACAGAATCTTTAGAATCATTCAACAACTCTGGGAAGGTTATACAGGTAACATCTGTGAGAAAACTGAAGTCCGGAGAAGCAGTGTCTCTGGCAACCCTCTAGCTCCTAAGTGTCAGGCTGGATCCTGCACTTGATTCGAGGCCACCCTTGTCAGTCCAGAAAAGGAACCTTTGGTTACAAAGCCAGCAGGGTTTCACCAAAGACAGTTCATGCCAGACTGCTCGACTTCCTTTTTCTTTTTTGCCAGGGTTACTAGACAGGGAGGATCATCAGGCAAAGTCTATCTCTTAAAGTCTATCTCTTTATCTGTTCTTAAACTGGAGAGATACGGACAGAGACCAGAGAGTTTTGAAAACCACTGATTTTCTCTGACCTTCCTTGTACAGACGAGAAAGCTGAGGTGCAGAACTGGGAAGGGACATCCCCAAGGACATAGCAAGTTAGCCATGGCTACAGCCAGAGCTTGCCCTCATCTCATTCTCACCTACAAGAAGGACTCCCTAGAATAGAGAGGTAAAACAAGCTGGCTGTGTAATCTCCAGCAAAACTTGCTAATGAAGTAGAATCAAATTAAAATGGGATTGGGAAATATTTAACAAAATAAATAAAATTACAACAGACACTATAATAATGTCTAAATCAGTATGGAGCCCCTCTCCCTTTTGTGTACATTTCATTCCTAGCTCCATTTCCATTTGAGTGACCACTCCAGTACTGAGGGATGGCCTTCCCTTTTTGGGGGGTTCCAAGAGCCCTTACAAAACTAAGTGGGCCATTCATCAAATGCAGCATTTTTAAGTGTCTCCAAAAAGCTGAGCATTGTGCAAGGCTAGAGATACAAAGACACCTGTGCCCTTTGGGGAGACAATATGTATGCATGTAGGAAAACACCAAATAGATACAAAATAATACAGGGGATTCTAGGAGGGAGGGCACTAGCAGTGCAGGGATCAGCCCAGGCCCTGCAGGGTTAAAAACAGTTTTGAAGGAGCTGAGAGATTCCTAGAAATGAAAGTGAAGAGGGGAACCCTTTCCACACAAGGCAGAAGACCAGTGCAAAGGAGATGGGAGATGGACTGCTGTGGGGACAAAGCTCAGACCCACTGAAAAGGGAAGTGATGTTGAACAAGGCCAGAGACATGGGCCAGGGGTCTGAAGGGCTGTAAAAGGCCTCTGTAAGTTGATCCTGAAGGTAATAGGGAGCCACTGGAGTTTAAGGAGAGTTACCTGGTCAGAAGATCACTCTGAGAATAGTATGAAGGACCTATTGGAGGGGGACAGGGAAAGCAATAGTCTAGGCCAGAGGAAATCAGGCAAAGTGCTGTGTCTGTACAGAGAGATCTCCTTCCAGCCTCTCCAGTATTTTACAGAGAGATACAGACTGAGTCTCAAAGAAGGGAGTGGTTGTTCCTTTCAATCCTGTCTGACTCTTGGTGACCCCCATTTGGGGTTTGCTTGGCAAAGCTCTTTGGAGTGATTTGCCATTTCTTTCTCCAGATTGACCCCATTTTTACAAATGAAACAAACAGGGCTAGATGGCTTGCTTTGGGGGACCCAGCTAGTTAGTGTCTGAGGCCATACTTGAACTCAGGTCTTCCTGAGCTCTAACCACTGCACTAGTGGGCTGCCCTTGCCCCAAGTCTGGGATGACAGAGCCAGGGCCCGACTCTACTGCTTTTGGGAGCCTGGGTGACCGCTAAACGGGAGGGTTTGGGGGAGAGACTGGCTCAGCAGAGTTTTGCTTCTAGGACTAGGAAAGTCACAGGCAGCCCAGGAGGCACTGAGGCACAGAGTGTTCCTTCAAGCCAGGGGAGAACTACAGAGTAGCAGAGTGTGGGGATGGGGGTGGGGGGTGGGGCAAGGTGGGTGGTTTCCTTCCTCCTTTCCCCCCATTAAAATGCATACTTGGAGATTTCTTAGCTCTCTAGCCCAGAGCTCTACCAGAAGCTATTTGACTGTGGAGCCAAATGGAAGAGATCCCTCCCCCAAGACCTTCTGGAGTGGAGGGAACCTGTAGACTTCAAGTCTCCAAGTGAGGCGGGGGCAGAGGGCAGGGGGCTGGGGGAGAGGGTTCTTTGGCTTCTTCCTCTTCTAATTGGCTGCTTGAAGATACTTAAGGCTCCAACTTCTGCCTGGCCCTGATCCTATCATTTTTACCTACTGTCCTGCAATCAGTTGACATGGAGGTCTTCAATCTGTGGAGGGATTATCTGGGACTAGCCAGTGTAGTGGGGGCTCTCCGGGAGGAAAAGCTAGAGCCACAGGTGGCAGGGACAGAGCCAGGCCCAGACCCCGGACCCAGTCTGAGGCAGGACCTCCTGCCCCCCAGGGACTCCCTCTGCACCTTTTGCAAGCACAATGGAGAGTCTCGAAACATCTACTTGTCCCATACGCTGAAGGACGAGGAAGGCCGGGTGGTGTGCCCCATCCTGAGAAAATACGTGTGCCCACAGTGCAGAGCCACCCAAGACAATGCCCACACCAAGCGCTTCTGCCCACTCACCAGCAAGGGCTACATGTCTGTGTATAGCTACACGGCCCGCAATTCAGCTGGCAAACGGGCCACCCTGCAGTGGCCATCGGATGAGTCCAACCCAGCCAAGACCAGGACCAAGAGGCTTCCGGCAATGCCCGAAGGAAAAGCTCCCAGCCGGGCTCTGGAGGAAAGCAGCGCTGGCAGTGGCACAGGTAAGAGCTGGGAGCAGGCCGGAGAGACTGGCAGGACTCCCACTGGCTTCCCAGGGGCTACAAGGCTTCCCCCCTGGCTCTGGCAAGAGACTGATTTCTACTAGACGGAAGGGGAGAAAAAACTTCCACCAGTCAGGGCCATGCAATAAGGCAGTGATGTAGTAGTAACTGAGTGCCTCCTTTTAAAGGAGTGCTCTCCTTGCCACTTATCCTCTATAACTGATTGCCGGTAACCCAGGATTTGCTAGCCCACTACCCCAAGCCAGAAATGTCTGCCCTCTCTCCCCCTGCTTTCTTGGGGAGTCTTTGTATTCACTCATTCATTCAAGAAATTTATTTCTGGAGATGGGTTGTTGGGGATTGGATTCCTGTGCAGATTTTAAAATAGCTCCCAAATCTAGGAATTTGGGGCTTCTGAAGCATTTTCCTCAGTACAACTAAGTAGTGTTATCTCCATTTTAAAAAGTGAGCAAACTAAGTCAAGTGAACTAAAAAGCTGATTTTTCCAGGGCTACAGAACTAGTAAATGATCATTATCAGGTCACCAGTGAGTGACTCCCAATTCCAAAGTCCTTTTCCCCACTGCAGGATGTCCCTAGATAGATGAGGGAAATGACCTCAGGTGTAACTGACAAATGAGATCTTTTCTAGTGCCAACCGGGAATGGCCTAGTTCCAGGGCTGGAAATAATGGGCATGGGCACTCAGCCTTTGCTGAAAGAAATCTCCAACTGAAAACTAAATGTGTCTATGAACCAGGCTAGGTGACTAACCCTCATTCTGAGGTACACAGGATCTGAATTACTGAAATGTCAAAATTAAGACCTTTTGTTTTAAGACCAAGAATAATGATGATGATAAAAGCCTGAAAATCAGGAGTCCTGGGTTCCAAGCCCATTCCTGCATTTTCTTATTGTTTGACCCCAGGATAGTCCTGCTCTAGACGCTTTCATTTCTCACATGTAAAATTGAGGGTGCTCTGAGAGCTTTTCAGCTCTGAACTTGAGCTGAGATTCTGGGCCCCTGAACTAGATTTTTAGTTTTTTGGTATTAGATTTTTTTGTTTGCCTGAAAAATAAAACATTTGGGCTATAGAAGTGAAAGTATTATTAAGAGCTGTTTGTGTGTGTGTGTTTTAAGGATTGTTTTAACATTTATATAGCAACACATTGTTAACTGGGATTTCCATACAAATGACCTACTTCACAATATATATATATATATATATATATACATATATATACTGGCTACACTCTCCTTTTATTATATGCATTCTTCAATAAGCAAGTTTGTTCTATGACTACTGTGTGCTAAGACTACATTGTGCCTATGATTACAGAATCTGAATGCATTTTGAAACCAGTCTAAATTTTATATAAATATGTACCTGTAGGAATAGGTGCTTTCCTGCTTAGGCATTCTCCTACTGTCCTTATGGTAGGTCTGCAAATTCTTACCTTTCCACAGAAGGCTATGTATGTAACATGCTTTATTGCTTATGATTCAGCTTAAGTTCTTTGTCTCTAAATTAAGGATGAAATAAGACTCAGGATAAACTATTAGCTTTCCTCCCAAATTTGCTTCTAGTAAGAATTGCCCCTAGGAAAAGGACAGAAATCCCTGACAAATCCTAGTGGGTACTATTACTTTGGAAGTTATTGGCTTGATGTCACAAAATCACTGGACAGCAGAGGGCAATGGAGGAGCAGCCCAAGCTAGAGGTCTCCAGCTTCTGGGATTCTTCCTGCTGGCTCTGAAGTGACCCAGTGAGGAGGGTTATGGGGTTTGTTTATTTTTTCTGGGGGAGAGGGAGTGTTAAATGAGCACCAATATTTCCTGGGAGGTTGTAGGGGTCCTGGATGGTTTGGAAGGCTTGGTGGAAGGAGAATAAAAGGGAAGCTGGGAATTTGAACCTACTGTCCTGTTCTACATCCAAAGTAGTGGTTGCATTTAAATGATTTTTTTTGTGTGTTGCTTTCCCCCCTGCCCCTTTTGAATCCAGGTTCAAAAGCCTCCAGAATTGCTTTTCTCACTCCACAACCATGAATTTCAGCTTCTGCCTAAGAGGACCCAGGCACTTGCTTTGCCTAAGCCAACAGATGGAAAGGACAGAAAAACAGGAAGGATTTGTATGGGGCAAAGGAAAGAAGAACAGTACTGGAGGGCACTCCTGGTACCTGGACTCATCTCCTGGATTCTAGTAGCATTCCTAACTCCATAGCCCCTCAATACCAGGTCTGGCACCACAAGCCCACTTCGTGACTCTCCTTGGCCTGGTCCCCATCCCTGGCAGTGACTTGCCTAAGGGACTATTATCTTCATGGTTATAGGCCTGAGAGCTAAGCCCTAGAAGGAGAGTGTGGATAGGCCTGTTGAGTGAAAGTCCTGCCTGAGACATGACCTCTACAATAGACTGTGGGTTCTATTATTCTTCTCCTGTCCTCAGTGACTGGCATGCAGGTTTGATTCCCTAGATCTGGGACAAGGGAATGTTATCTTGCTATAAAGGGTTCTTGTGAATCCTGGAGATGAATGACACTCTTACAAGATCCTCAGCTTTCCTTTCCACACCTTTGTTAGGCTTCAAGTCCTTCCACAATGTTATTGATAAACTGCTTCTGAAATAAAGAAAAAAGCCATATTCTACTTTCTTGAGGCCTCTTTTCTTATACTTCTTTCTATCTTGTCTCTAACTGTAGGCCTCTTGGGCAGTTTTCCCTTGGTCTTTGTCCTTACTATGACCTGTAATCCCTTCACTCCTCAAGTCTTTTCCGAGGCCTTCACCCCTACACTGGCTACACTCTTCTCCCCTCCCTATCTTGAACCCATGGTGAACTAACCTGAGCCCATCCCATTTTCTATACTGGAGTCTCTATTCCAATCCTTGACGATGGCCTGATCAAACCCTGTCCTTGGATAACTCCCACCATCACATGCTGCTCAACAGATTCCATGATACTACCTAACCACAGCAAGGCAATCCTTTGAGACCACCTTAATTCATCCGGCTCACCCCACTATTTCAATCTGTCCTTAAGCCTCCTATGATACTCATTCTCCCGATGTCAGCTAAGGACTTTGCCTCATATTTCACAGAAACAAAATGAGCACATTCATTGAGAACTTTCTCTTCTCCTTTCCAATTATTTGGATGTCTCCCCTCATTTTCTCCTTCACCTATTTGTTTCACCTGAAGTGTGCCTTCTTGGCAAGGCTAATCCCTCTAAATATCCTATTCCATCCTGGTTCCTCCAGCACATTGCTCCTTCTGTTATCTCCATACTCTCACTGATTTTTCAGACTCCTAGGCTGTTGGCTGCTTCCTCCTGCCTACAAACACATCCATGTCTCCTCCATGCTTAAAGTCCTTAACTGAACTGATCATCCCCATTTACATTAAACTCCTCAGGAAAGTCTGGTTGCCTCCAAAGTACAAAGGATCTCTTCATTGCCAGATCTATAGTATTTTCTTAATCCTCATCCCTCTTGACCTCTGTAAAACCTTTTAAACTGTCAGTCACCTTCCTTTCCTCTCTTCTAAGTTCCTCCTTCCTGATACTTTTCCTTATCTGACTATTTCTCCTCAGTCTCCTTTGTGTTACCAGTACCAGTGGGTTCTCCCAAGGGTCTATGCTGAGCCCTCTTTTCCCTTTATACCAGGGTTTCTTAAGAGAGGGTCTTTTATTTTGTTTGTTTGGTTTGTAAATATGCAAAGATAGTTTTCAGTGGTCACCTTTGCTTGCAAAACCTTGTGTTCCAAATTTGTTTCTCCCTCCTTTCCCCCTCACTCTCTCCCCTAGACAGTAAGTAATCCAATATATGTTAAACATGTGCAATTCTTCTGTATATATTTCCACAATTACCATGCTGCACAAGGAAAATCAGATCAAAAAAAAGGAAAAAATGAGAAAGCAAGCAAAAAGTAAGCAAAGTGAAAATACTATGTTGTGATACACATTCAGTCCCCATATTCAGTTCTCTTTCTGGATACAGATGGCTCAATCACAAGGCTATTAGAATTGATATGAATCAACTCATTGTTTAAAAAGAGCTATTAATAGACATGTTTTTTTGGAAAAATGATCAATTTTAACATAATTGTTTTCTTTTATAATCCTATGGGGTTTTTTATTATATATTTTAAGAAGTTCTGATGAGTCCAGTCTACCAAAGAGGTCCACAATCCACTGTATTGTTTGGTGACCTCAGTACCCACAGGTCCATCTGCACACCTACCCCTAGCTCTCCTGAGTCTCCAGATCTGTATAATCCAGTGCATCTCAGACATCTTGAAATGGATGTCTGGCAGACATTTTCAATTTAATGTGTCCTAAGGAGAACTCATTTTATTTTCCTCTAATAGGCCACTAGGTGGCACAGTGGAGAGGGGACTGGGCCTGGAATCAGGAGGCCCAGAGTTCAAATGTGACCTCTGACACTTGCTAGCTGTGTGACACTGGGGCAGGCACACAACCCATTTTACCTTGATTTCTGCATCTAGAGATGGAAATGGCCAACCACTCCTGTGTCTATAAAATTAGAAAATCCCAATTGAAATCTGAACAATAGTATTTTCCTTTAACCCTTTCCCTCTTTCAAACTTTCTTTTTCCTATTTCTGTGGAGGGACAGCATCCATCTATCACCCAAGGTGGCAACTTTGGCATCATTCTTTACTTACTCACGCTGATCCCATGTATAATCTGTTGTCATGTCTTATCTTTCTGCCTTCATAACATCCCTCATCTGCTCTCCTTTATACAGTACCACCCTGGTGCAGACCCTCATTGCCTTACACCCAGACCCAGCAGTAGGCCTCACAAGTCACCACTTCTGTTCAATTTAACATACTAAATGTGTGTTAGGTTCTGGGGACAAGAAACCGCGTTTCTTGTCTTCCAAGGGAGAAGGAACAATGTGTATATAGACAAAAAATGTTTGGGGAAGGGAGTTCTTCTGGGAAGTGGTGATTGGTCTAAGCCCTAAGGGAAGTAAAGTGCCCACAGGAAGACATGCTTTGCTTTCAAAAAATAGGAAAATGGAAGGAGATGAAGGATTAAGGAAAAGCATATTTCCTCTAGGGCATAGCAGAAAGATGCATGATTTTGGACAAATAGTCCCTATTTGGGCCTCACTTTTCTGTCAAAAGAAATTGAACTGGCTGTTATTTAGAGTCATTTCTAACTATTAGATCCAAATGAGGCCTCCAAATGAGATGGTGTTAAGTAATAAAAAATAAGGACAGTTTGTGATCAGGTGATTTTGAATCTTGACATCATATTTTGGGAGCTGGAGGGCTGGGATTTTTTTCCCTGGCTGCCAAGGACCTAAGCAAGGAATACCTGAGAAAGAGGATGTGTATGGGGGGTGAGGGGGAGAAATGTACGTGTGTGTGTGTGTGCATACATACACACAAACGTGCCCACATATAGCTCAGCTAGGGAACAGGGCATCTACTGGAATCTACTGTGCTACAAGATGTCCTTTGTGATGTCACACATAGGGACATCACAAGACATGCTGTTTTCTGCTAGGGCAGTTCGGAGGGTATTGTCATCTATTGTTGTCAGATCAAATGGAACTTCTCCATAAAGGAAGCAGTCTGTCAGTTCACCAGCCACAAGAAGACTGGCATTTTAAAGTGTCTTTTGTTTTAACTTTTCGGTGGGAATGGAGATCTTTGTCCTTATCAGTAATAAAAATCATTCTATACTATTTAGATCTGGTCATATCAGTCCCGCTCAGAAATGTAGCAGCCCCTATTGCTTACCCCTATTGCTTTCCAGTTCTAATCCAGCGGCGCCTCTAAGATCTTCCATGACATGGTACTGCACTATTATTTTTGCTATGTTTCAATACCGCCCTCTAAGCACTAGACTGCTCCCTGTCCTTGAATATGCCCTACAATTTGCATCTGTTCCTCTACCTGGAATAACTTCACCTACTGAATTCCTATCCATTCTTTAAAGGAAAGAAAGGAAGGGGAAAAAAGGAAGAAATAATATAACTTTTAAATAAGGACCCTAAAAAATGACAGTTTACACTTATATAATGCTTTCAACATTATGAAGACCTTTTATATTTCATCACATTTGATCGTCATAACTCTTAGGCTGGTCTGGCAAATACTATTATGGTCATTTTATGGATGAGAAAACTGAGGTTCAGAGAAGTTATGGTACTTTGCTAAAGGGTACACATTTAGTAATACCAAAAGTAGAACTAGGTCCTACTAGTCTAGTAGGACTAGAATTTGTGTCTTCTAACTGCAAAACAACTCCTTTCAACATTAGCATAATACTCCCCCAGAAAAATCAATAGTTGGGGATTAATTTATCCCAGGACTTAACATTTCCTAATAAGTTTTATAAGAAACTCTGAGAAGAAAGTTCTTGCCTCCACAGTCCCTGGCATCAAATGGTTCAGTTTCAGACATTGATATGTCTATTATGATTTTATTAGTGGGAATAACATGAAAGAGGCATGACCATATACTTTGCTGTTACATTCTAAGCACATGGGATTTTTCCATCTGACTTGCATCTAAAATTTCTGTATGTATTGTTTCTCCAGTGTTATTTCAAACCCTGATTCCTTAGAATGATCTTGCTTTTCTGCATCTTTCATGCTGAGTATTATAATACTAACTAATACTTATAATAGTAAGCACTTAATACATACTGCCTTTTTCTTGTTGGAGGCAATTGGGAATAAGTGACTTGCTCAGAGTGACACAACTAGCAAGTGTCAAAGCCCTATTTTCAACTCAAGTCATCCTGACTCCAGGGCCAGTGCTCTATCCACTGTGCCACCTAACTACCCCAGTGTGCTTTTTCACTGGTTCATCCAAGGTAACTGAGAATTCTTACTAATTCTTAAAAACCCAACTTAAACATCATATTCTTGTTAGGAGTGACTGTCTCCTTGTTCCACTTCATAAAATACTGTTTCACACCTCTCAAAAACAATTAGCTCAGAGGCAACTAGGTGGTTCAGTAGATAGAGAGCACTGGCCTGGAATCAGGGGGATCCAAGTTCAAAATAAGGCCACCTCAATACTTGACACTTACTAGCTATGTGACCCTAGCTAAGTTGCTCAATCCTGATCGTTTCAGCCCTCCCCCCCAAAAAAAAATTTAGCCTGATTGAGCATTAGTTAAGAATCTTAGCCCCATCCTTGATTGTGAAATCCAAAAGGACAAAGATTAGATAACCATAAATTTAATGTTAATCATGTATACTTTCCAAAACACAGTGTGCTCTACATTAGGGGACCTATGGGTCATTTCTTTTTACTATTCTGGTAACTATTTCTTAATCATTGGCTTTCTTTGTAATCCTATGTACTTCATGGCATTTCAAAACACTCTGAGAAGGGGTCTTTCAAATAAGCCTATAGTGGTGTAGAGGGGATTCAACCCTTTGAATACCCTACAGTTTGAGCAAAGTGTCTTGCTCACAGTAGGAATGAGAATATGGTACCTGAGGGGTTGAGGTTAAGAAGTAGTGGAAAATAAGGGTAGTTTGTGATCAGATAATAGTGAATTTTGATTGATACTATTTGGAAAGTTAAACAGCTGGGATTTTTTTTCTTGGATCTGCCGAGGGCTATTTTATGTCTCATCTGTTTGCTGTCTCTGAAAAAGGAAAAGGTTTCATATATCTCAGCTGTCATCTTTCCCTATCTTTTTTGAAGACTGGGCATGGGAGAGGGATCTTTGGAAAATGCAGCTGGTAAACTCTCTCACTTGACAACAGATAGGGATGGTGAAGTTGAGAGAGGTTAATTTAGTATCCTATTTGGTAAGCTCCCAGGGAAGGCTGGGGATGCTACCCTAATTTGATATTACTGGCTATGCCATATTCTTCTCCTCAAGCATCAGAGTCATTTTGGGTGGCCTATCTCACCTATTCTTGACTACCAGCCTGCACTTTTCCAACAATGGATTCATATCCTAGCAAGTCTCCTGCCCCCTAATATTTCTTTTCCTCTACTCTTCTTCCTTTAAGTGGGATCAGAACCTACTGCAAGGAAAAAAGCTGGTGAACAAGGAATCTGTTTGCCATCTCTTCTCAGGTCAGATGACTCTTAAAGGAATCAGTCAATAACACTTAAGTATTAAGTGGGTAATGTTGGCACAAACAATGCAGGATGTGGAAGAAGATCCAAGAAACAGAAGATCCTTGCCAGTCTTTGGGGCAGACATAAAATATCTATACTCAAGAGAGGACCTAATTTTAGAACACTTAAAAAGAAACACTGAAGAGAATATGAATTCATATTGGAATAAACAGAGGTAGACTCAAAGACCTTCAGAGAAAGAAGCTGTAAATGTTATCTAATTCAAGCCTTCAGTATACAGTAGAAAAATTGAGAACCCTGAAGATTAACTGAACTGCCCAGCTAGAAAAAAAGGGGAATTTATGGACTCTTGATGTTTCTTATTATCTCAAAAAGAAATAAAGTGTGAAGGGACTGTAAGAGGTAAGAATAAATCAGAGACTACTTCCAAGTGCTGTTCTCTATGATACACAGAGTAAACTAAGTTAGGGGGAATCCCCTTTTCCATCTTCCAGAGTCTCTGAGGTTTCTGGGACCACTGGGAAAAAGATGAACTTGCCTTGGTCCTGTGAATGGAAGGCATTAGCATTAGGTAGCTGGATGAACCTTAAATAATCTGAAAGAAATCCATGATTTTTTACTCCTGCCTTTGGGGATGTTGATTTGATTCACGTGATGTGTCTGAGTGAAACAGAGCTAGATTTGAATGAGATATCAAGATATCAATTCTCTGTTTAATCAGGAAGTCAATACATTTATGGGAGATAAAACATTCTATTAAATGTGAAATAACCTCTAGCTTTAAAGTAGTTACTGGTCTATGGAAGAGATGAATATGAGTGTGAATATCCACAGAACAAGAAAATGAAACAATAGGGAAGCAGGAATCTTCTGTGCCACTAATTCTAGCTATCACTCTATAGGGACAAGCTTGCTTCTAAGTAAGAGAGAGGTCATCCCTTATGAGCCCAGTCAGGCCTCCTACTCTTATTCTTTTCTCCAGTCTCAGAAAAGGTGACTCTCCTTTTGAAAGTGAACCCTTTGCTTTGTATCTTTGATCTCATCAACCTCCATCACTTCCATAAACATGCTCCTTCAATCATCTCTTCTTTTTCATGAATTTTCATTCCTTCCCTCTCCTGCAGCAAAATTAGAGTAGCTAACAGCTATTGATTTGTCTAAAAAGGTGAAAGAGTCAACAAGAAAAATTCTATTCTGACTTTTATTCTCACCAACAGGAACAAACCAGAAGTTGGGCTGGAAACAATGGAACTCTCAGGAGAAAATGAGCATACTTGGTTTGTTTGTGATAGGGAAGGTGAGAAAAGATGTCTGACAGAGTTTGATAATTCTGTTCACCCTAGATTTTAAGAGCATATTTTTAAAAGCTTCAAAGCAAAGGTAAGTAGGATCACATAAAGTTGGCCAAGAAGAAATAGAACTCTCAAGAATGAAATTGTAGCAGCACAAAGAGCACAAAAATTTTGACAATAAGGAAAAACAAGTTGTGTGAATAGATTGATGTGGTCCACAGAGAAATGACCAACTATACAAGGGTTTTTATTTTTAGCTTGGGATAAGAGCCCTGCCCAGGGTGGGTAGAATAATAGAGAGTTGCTCAATTCTTAATTTTACTTTTGTTTTCTTTGCCAAGGAAAATAACCTTTGAACTAGAAAAGGCAGAACCAAAAATGATTAACAGGGATTTGATAACTCAAGATCAATAAGAGTACAGTAAGAGAGCACTGACTTGGCCTTGATAAAGCCGTTACCTGGGCCAAATGAAGATATACTTAGGGACAGAAAGAACTAGTAGGTATGATTTCTTTTCTTTTCTTTCTTTCTTTTCTTTTTTTTTTTTTTTTGCTTTTTGCTGAGGCAATTGAGGTGAAGTGACTTGCCTAGGGTCACACAGCTAGCGAATGATAAGTGTCTGAGATCAAATTTGAACTCAGGTCCTCCTGATTTCAGGGCTGGTGCTCTATCTATCCCCTTTGCCACCTAGCTGCCCTGTAGGTATGATTTCTGAGCCAGTGTCATGCATATTCCAAATATCTGGGTGAATGGTAAGGTATTTCAGGTCTTGAAAGATCAAATATTCTGCTTTTTTTTTAAGAGGAGAGAATGAAATTCAGAAAACTGAAGACAGTAATCTTGACATTAATTCTTGGGAAAATTTGAAAAGGCATCATTAAAGAAATGGTTAGTGAGCTAAGAAATCAATGATTGAAGAGAATGACTTCATCAAGAATAGATCTTGCCAGACCTTTCTGGACTCCATAAAAATGTTTTCCATAGAATTATAGTTTCTTAGATTGTAGCAATGGTTGACTAACTTTCTCAAGCTCTTATTATGGAGAAAATGGAAAAATATGGACTAGGTACTAGTATAATGAGGTGAATTTGGAACTGGATGAATGGTCAGACCCAAAAGGTGACTTCTATTCAATTTTAAAAGTTTCTAATGAAGTGTTCCAGGGATCTGTGCTTGGCTCTATGCTACTGAACATTTTTATTAATGACTTGGATCTTAAAGATACGGATGCCACCATTATCTAATTTGTAGATGACATAAAGCTAGGAGACCGTTAGCAATTTAATTGAAAAAGCCCCATCTTCTAGTCTAATAAGATTACATTTGATAAGGATGATTGTGGGTGGTACAATGGACAGAATATTGGGCCTTGAGTTAAGAAGACCTGAGTTCCAATCTGGCCTCAGACACACAGGGCAATTTATTTAACCTCTGTTTGCTTCATTTTTAACATCTGTAAAATGAGGATAAAAATAGCACTTACCTCCTAGGGTTATTGGTGAGGATCAAAAAAGATAACTATATTTAGCATAATGCCAGGCACATAGTAAGTGCTATGTAAAAGTTAGCTATTATTACTATTATGATGATGATGTAAAAGTTTTAAATTGGGTTCAAGAAGTCAGCCATGCAAGTATAAGATGGGGACATTGTAGTTGGAAAGCATGTAGAAGATCTGCAGTTTTGTGGATTACTCACTCAATGTGAGTCAACAGAGTGAAAGAGCAGCCAAAAAAGCTTAAGATACGTGGGTGGGCTGTATCTTGACAAAACTCCCAGGAATGAGTAGGTGACAGGCCCGCCCTACTTGGCCCCATTCAGATACTATTTCAGTTCTGGGCAGAACATTTTATTAAGGACATTGATAAGTTGGAGAGAACCTGTAGAAAGCAACCAGAATAATGAAGGACTAACAGGACAGACCAAATAAGGATAGGTTAGAGGAGCTGGAGATGGGACAATTCTATCTTCAAGTCCTTGAAGGGCTGCCATGTAGAGAAGGGCTCGGACACGCGTTCTCTTTTGCCCCAAGAAGAGGACTAGAAGAATGGGTGGCAGTTGAGAAGAAGAGCATTTAGGCTCAATTTCAGGCGACACTTCTTCATGAACAGAGCAAAGCAGAATGGGCTGCTGCCTGACAGCCAGAGGATCATCCCTCACTGATTAGGCTTTTGTTACCATGGTGAGTGTTCTTTGTCAGATAGAGGTAGTACTTTATGGCTGCTGAGGTGCCTTTCAGCTCTAAATCCTTACTGTTCTTACAGTAGGCTCCTTCCCTCAGCCTACTGATTTTCTTGGCTTCGTTTGGTTCTCAACTTAAATCCTATCTTCTACAAGAAAAAGCCCTTCTTTGTCTCTCTTAGAGTTAGTGCCTTTTCTCTACTGATTTGTCATCTTAATTTGTATAGAGCATGTTGGATGGTATTGGTGTGCTGTGGTCTACAGGGTCACAAAGAGTAAGACATAACTAAACAAGACCTCTTCTCTTGTCTCTCTATTCAACCTCTTCCTTGACAGTCTTAGTTATTCTCATCATTTTAATATCATCTGTAGGCAGACAATTCCCTCAATTTTTGATCTCATCCCAGATCTTCAGCCCTGTATTTCCAATTGCTGGATTTCTCAACTTGAATCACAAGAGTTGGAAAGGATTTCAGACCCATACTTGAACAAGCAGCCTCTTTATAATATACTTGACCAATAATCATACAATCTTTGCTTAAGTCCTAGAGTGAAGTGGAACCCATGCCTTCCCAAGGTAACCCATTAGATTTTTTGGATAGCTATGATTTGAGAAAAGTTTCTCCTTATTTTCAGTTTCTTTTTAACCTCTCACTGTTTCAATACTGTTCTCTGCGCCAGCCCTATACATTTTCTGGATTCTCTGCTTAGCATTTTTTGCTCTGTCTAGTTTCAGTTCAACAGAATAAGATGCCCCATCATCATACAAATGATTCTAGCCTTGACAGACATTGCCTCCTGGGTCTCCTTTTCCCTCTGATTGGAGGGTTAGAAGGAAAGCACCAAACTACTAGACTTTCAGCTCCCTCCACTTGTTATCTGCTGTTCTCTCTGGTTTTTACTCTATGGAACAAGATGTCCCCAATACTCTCCCCTTTCTTTCCCTTTTCTTGGAACTTTTTGTGTATTATTTTCCACCATTAAATTGTAAACTTCAAGGCAGGGAACTCTTTCTTTTAATTAATAGTATCCGTGCTGCTTAGCGTATAATAGTGCTTAATAAATGTTTACTGGATTTATTGGACTGGATTTTCTATATGATAATCATTAAAATATCTGAAGACAACTATCAAGTCCACCCAAAGCCATCTCTTTTCCAGGCTAATCATCCCCAGCATAGTGTCTTTAGCCTATCCTCATATCTCTTATGGAAATCCTTCCCCACCCTGGTCACTTTCTAATTTATCAATTCAGTTCAACATTTATTGAATGCTTACTAAATAATGATAGAAAATATGGAGAAAATGTACAAATTTGAAGTCGGAGGATTTAGGTTTAAGTCCCAGTTATACTACTTATTAATCAATCAAGAAACATTAAGCTCCTACTACGTGCCAGCCATGTCTTCCCCATCCTGTACTTATTAGATTTTTTTAAATCCAAATGTAAGGTTTTATATTTATTCCTTTTAAATTTTATATTTATTAGATTTAACCAAATATGCAAGTCTGTCTAAATTTCCTTGGATATTGACTTTGTCATCCATCACGTTAGCCGTCCTTCTTAGCTTTGTGTCATCTGCAAATTTAATAAACATGTATCTGTCCAAATTTATGAACAAAATGTTACAGCACAGGGCCAAGGACAGATCCCTTATAGATCATCCAAGCTGACATGGCGTCATTGATGACTACTCTTAGGAGTCAGACATTCAACAAATTCCACATTAATGTAACTATACTATTGTTTAGCATATAGCACAGCATGTTGCCCACAAAAGAATGCATGAAAGATTCTGCTAAATATTTTGCTAAACTATAGGTAGACCATTTTCCATAGCATTCCCCCAGTTCTATCAATCTAATAACCCTGTCAGAAAAGGAGATGAGGTTATTCTAGCACAATTTGTTCTGGATGAAGCCATATTAGCTCTCTGTGATATCTATATCTACACACACACCCCCACACTCTACCCATACACACAGACATACATAGGTGCATCTTTGTGATATATATATATATATACACCTGGGATATCTTTTTGTATATCCAACATTTGAGTACACTGCTTTGCATATAGTAGACATTTAATAAATTTAAGTGACTTGTGGGATGATGTATGGAAATTCCCAATCTTCCTTTGTGACCCATCAGTTTTCCATTTCTTGGGGATTTTGTGAGTACTTAATACAAGAAATGAATTAAACATCCTGCCCCAAAGGGTGAGGAAGAAAGAGGTCAATGCAGATAATATTATTTAGGTGAGATAATGAATCATTAGCAAACAGAAATATTTGAATTATAAGTCATAAGTTACTTAAAGATTCTCATTTATTAATGTTGTTTTAAGGGAGAACTATATGGAAATCAAGGGATGGGCAAAGATCTAAAAAACAAAGAGTGCCTTTTCCTTTTCCAGGAAAGATACAAATACTGAACCTTCAATAAATTCAACCAAATGACCTGAAATTTGCAAATCAAGATAAACATCTTGTATTCTCACTGGGCCCTTGGGTTTATTCCCAAGACCACTGGGACTCCCTCCATCTGCAAAAAAGTAGAACAAGCCTTCCCATTAAGAGACATCAGTTGGACTTGAATGGCCTGGGCTTTCACTCCAGAAACTAATAATGTTATTTGGCTCATGCCACAAATTACAACCAAAACTTCCTTTATAAATGAGAAAAGCTATAGAGAAGAACTCCTGGATGAGGCCAAGAATCTCTCATCTCTTTACAATTTTAGTTTGTTTTCATCTTGTATAGCAACAATAACTTTTAGTTTCTCAAGAAAGCATTAAGGCCCCACTCTTAGTAGCTGAAGAGACTAATCCAGAGATATTCTGATGCCCCTAAAGGCCTGTCTTATAACGTAGATCTTGGAGAAGAAAATAATTTGAGAATGGTCCCAGAAAGCTATTCTCAGGCTCCACTGTTCTGTTTTGTTTTTACCAAAGGCTGTTAAGAGGCTTTTAAAAATGTTAGAGAGAGAGAGAAGGAGGGGGAGAGAGAACAGTTGCTTCAGATGATCTAATTTAAACGCTCTACTTTGCAAGACTTTCTAATAACTGAAAGGAAAAACAAAAACAAAAACATATAAACCTTGAAGAAACTCTGAGGTCTGAGCCATCTGAATTGTTTTTCTCAAATGGTCTTGCAGGTTTACTTTTCTTTCCATTTTTTCACAGCATGGGAGCAATATGCCATTCCATTTGGGGGATAGGGAAACTGGTAGTTGGGCAGCTTCCCAGCTGTTTTTCCCTTTCGGTTCTTTAGGCGTCTGAAAGACTCCAGATCCCTGTGAGTGCTCATGATCAGTCGGCTGAAAAAAAAAAAGGGAGAAACTGAATATGAGTTATTATCACCTATGCTGTCATCTCCATGGGCAGTTAGGTGATGCAAGTTGGATGTAGTTAGGGAGAACTGAGTTCAATCTTACCTGGGATGCTTTCTAAGCTGTGTGACCTTAGGCAAGTCACCTAACTTCTCAGTATCACTTTCCTCAATTGTAAAATGGGAACAATAATATTCCCTACTTCACAAGATTGTTGTAAGGATCAAATGAAATAAACACATGTAAAACACTCTATAAACCTGGAAGTGCTATATTAAAATTAGTTATTTTTATTAATAAGCCAGAACAACACATCTATCAAAGTTTAAAAAAAAAAGAACCCAACAACAAAACCCCTCTCTATAGCTCCCAAACTGTGTTTCTTCTAAATCTTTCCAAGAACATGATGAATTGAAAAAGGAATACAATACAAAATAGGAGATAAGTGATGAGGTCAAGGCAATCTCTCCCCAAACTGGACTTGGCTAAATAATGAAGAGGAAGCCATCAGACCACACAAGAGAACAGGAGATACCCATGATTCCCCTTATCTCTAAACAAAATTTTTCCATCAGAATGGTTTAGGAGAAAAAGCACTAGACTAACAGTCAGGAGAACTGTGTTCAAATCCCAGCTCTAAAACTTAAGAGGAATTGTTTATGGTTCAGTCATGTCCCACTCTTTGTGATCTCATTTGGGATTTTCTAAGCAAGAATACTGGAGACATTTGCCATTTCCTTGTCCTGTTTGACAGATGAGGAAACTGAGGCAAAAATGGTGAAGTGACTTGCCCAGGGTCACAGTTATTGAATGTCTGAGGCCAGATTTGAACCCAGAAAGAGACATGTTCTGACTCCAGGCCCAGCACTCTATGCAGTATGGTGCCCTAGCGGTCTCATTGCTGAAAATCCCATGCAGATTGCTTAATTTTTCCGAGGCTTAGTTTCCTCACCTATAAAACTGACATAAGTATGTTTGTCACACTATCTGCCTCCTAAGGTGGATGGGAAGAAATCAGTTTGTAAAATTAAAGTGCTATAGAAATATAAGTTGCAATTATTATGGTAATCCAAAGAGCCCTGATCTTGGTTCCAAGAAGAGCTGGTTTCAAGTCTTGGCCCAAATGACTGCTGGCAATGTGCCCTGGCAAGGCTCATTACCTCTATGAGTACTAGTTGTCTCATCTGTTTAATGGAGAGAAAAGCCCTGCTCTCCATTTCTCTGAGGGCTGCTGTGAGGAAAGTGTCTAACATTCTATGGCTGTGAGTCATTGTCATCATCATCATTATTATGTTCGTGGGAAATTTCAGGTGTTCCACTAGAGAGCTTCAACCTGCATGTCTGGGCAGGTAAGACACAGGCTTGGTCCTTTGCCGATGGGATTTACCTTGGGATTTTTTTTGGCCTTATTGTTGTTGTCTGTCCTCTGTGACAGAAATGTTTCTTTAATCTTGAGCTCGCCCCTTCCTTCTTCCTTCTACCCTCTTCCCTTAGCCTCCAGACCTCTCACATTCCCATATTTTTAGAGGATACTTTGGTCCCCCTCCCTGATGCAGGAGCCAGTCCTTACTTGAGATTAGAAAGCTCAACAGTCAGGCCACAGATAATAGCTGTTGCGTCTTCTTTTGGGGGGTCACAGATGCCTTCTGCCATCTCATCCCTTAAGGCAAAAAAGAAAGAAAAGAGTTAGAGGAGACTCAAATTGTGTAGCTTCACTCCAATACATTCCATGATAAAACAGATTTGAAGGTCTTCAAGCTAGCCAGGCATTAAGTACTATAAAAATAGCTGTGATTTCAAAATGGACTCCCCTTAAAAATAGGAGAAGGCAGAAGGAACAACTGCTATTGATCCCTGCAGGAGGGGCAGAGGGACTGCTGGATGCATATATACTGACATGATGATGAGGTTCATTGATCAGAGCAAGAAGAGGAGACTGATAGAGGCCAACAGCACAGAAGAAGAGAGATCTACTATCCCGAAAAGCACTGGAGTGGGGCTATTTAGTACAAGAGCAACTTGCTCTCTATCCCTCAAGAATTCCTTAAGGAGTGAATGGAAATGTTGTAAGAGAATAAAATAAATGGTGGTCACACTAGGGATCCAGATCAATTGAGGAAAATTTAATTATGTTTGGAATACTCAGATATTTGAGAACCATAGTATTTTAGACTTTGAAGAAGGAACCTGAGAATTCATCTGATTCAATCCTTTCCTGAGTAGTATATTTCTTATTAGAACTCAATATATTCTAGATAGCTCCAAATATTAATTTTTTCCCAAGCCAAAATTTTTCTGCAACTTTCTCTTATTATTCCTAGTTCTGTCCTCTGGGATCCAAGGTATACTTCTTCTGAGAGTTAACATGGTTTAGTGGATGAATTGTTGGATTTAATGTCAAGAAGACTTAAAATCAAATTCTGACAATGGCATTTAGTAGCTGTGTGACCATGGGCAAGTCACATTATTTCCCTGCACCTCAGTTTTTTCATCTGTAAATGGCAATAATAATACCCATAAGTCCTAATTTGCAGTATTGTTATGAGGTTCAAGTTATATGGTGGGTCTAATTAATGTACTTTGTAAACCCAAAAACCTTATATCAATGTTGGTTGTTGGGTTCTTTTCTTTTATATAAAATAAATATATTTTTGGTTAAAAAAAGAAAGAAAAAGAAAACTTTTTATCCATTGTTACTAATTTGACAGCACTGCTTCCAGAGAATAGGTCCAGTTAGAGGGAGGAGATGCATGGGAATGATGAAACTCTAAGTGTGCCAGAAAGAGAAAGAAACCAGGGGAGACTGAGGAATAGGGATGGTGAGGAGAAGCAATAAATGCAACATTCACCTGTCTCATTCTCAAGGGTTTCCTAAAAAGATGAGTTTGGAAGGGAAAAGCAGTATTGAGATGTCACAGCCAATATTATGCTTTGGTGAAAAAGTCAGCCTTAAAACTGGAAAACCTCAAGTTCAAGTCCTACTTAAGACACATATTGAATATATCACCCTGGGCAAGTCATTTCACGGCTTCAAGCTGTAGGTGTCATTCTAAGACCCTCAGTTACAGAGAGGATGCTAACCTATATTGGTAGAGAGAGTTCCCTCTAGTCCAAGACATGTCCCATTTTGGACACACATATATATAACTTCAGACTCCTGGAGGCAGACAGCACGTTTCCCTAATTCATCTCTTCTCCAGGTTAAAGTATCCCCATTATCCTTCAATCTCTCCCTGCACAGCTTCCAATCCTCTCAGAACCTTGCTCACCTATTTTGGATATTCTAGCTGTAAATGTTGTTCCTAGCAGATGGTACCAAGAACATAGTACAAAAGCATTCTGAACCAAACCGAAGACAGCATGACATAATTTCCTTTATTCTGGATGCTATGATTTTATTAATGAAGCCTAAGATCACTTCAGTTCTTTTGACTGCCAAATCATACCACTGTCTCATACTTGCCCGCTGAACTTTTACCATTTATATGAACAACTTTCTAACTGGATCTCTACAATCCTGAATTTACAGAACTGATTTTGTGAATCCAAGTGAAGGATTTTACCAAATTTACTAAGGTGGGGAGATACATGATACATTCTTGAAAGATACATGCAAATAGTTTAAATTAAATTTGGTTTTGATGCTTAAAGGGATAAATTGTAGTTGTCTAAAAGTTTTATCACTTCTCCCCAAAAAGAGTTGATAAATGAAGATGTACTCACTTTCTCTTCTTGGCAGGCCAGGCTTACTATCACATGAACATGCCAGTCTTCCTGCCTCTATTCATGTATCTTTCTTCTCTCTTTCTTCTCACTCTTTTTTCTACTTCTCCAAATTGCATTCAGTTCAAATCTACTTCTAGGATACCATATATCAATATTGTAGCTTACCATCAAGAATCTCACTTCTGCTACTTATTACCTTCTTAACTTTAAGGTAAGTCACTTCTCTGCAAGCCTTAAGTTCCTCCTGCGTATCACTAAGGTCTTTTTTATTTCTAACATCCTATAATCTTATGACAAAAATAGCAAAATAGCGTAGTTGATGATCAAGTAATAAATGAACAGTAAACACCACAACAAATATGGAAAGGAATTTCAGGAGAAGGTTGACCACTTCCTGTCTGGGAAAGTTTCACTTACTTAATAAGATAATAAATTCAGGACTTTAAGAGATTTTGCTTTCAGTTGTTCCTGACTCTTCATGACCCATTTGGCAAAAAATACTGGAGTGATTTGCCATTTCCTTCTCCAGCTGATGAGGAAACAGAGGCAAACAGGATTGAATGACTTGACCAGAGTCACAAAATTAATAAGTGTCTGAGGTTGGATTTAAATCATGAAGATGATCTTCCCTGATTCCAAGCTCAGTGTTCTATCTACTGTGGCACCAAGGTTCCCTGAAGGGATTTTTGGAAATACCTAATCCAATTCCCTTCTGGTTTATTCATTTGTTGTTTGCCTTTTGTTCTAGAAGGAGACCATGACATCGGGAAGGATTTGTCATGTCTTTCAAGTAAACTGGATTTGAGTGAGGGAGGGCTGTGCCAAGTCACCAGCCTCACTCCTCCAGAGTTATCTGGATCCAGTGCCAAGACATAGATTAGGATGAGATGGCCCCAGAAGCAGTGGGAAACCTTGGCCTTTATAAGCCAGGTTTTCCTTTCCCAGATTTCAGTTTGAATGAGACAATATCTAATCAGTGATTAAGTCTAGGTAAGAAATGAGGCAAAGAATGGCCTCTTTTATCTAGTCAAAAAACCAAACCAAAACCAAACCAGGAAACCAAGAAGAGGGAAGTTAAGTAGCTTTTCTGAGTCATCAAAAGCTAAAAGAGGGGCCAGAATTTGAGCCTGCATCCCCGGTTCCAATCTCTACCCTCTACCATATCACACCATCACTGTCTTTCAGAAGCAAAATGTCTGTTTGCTATGTTAATAATTGTCCAACTCCTAAACAACAGCTTCTCGAAGGAAGCAATTCCATAGCCTGGACCAGTGGTCTCAAAAAGGCTCTCCTGGAAGGCTAGAAGGAATGGGATGCTTTTCATTCTACCACCTACCTCGGCTGTAGCTTGTTATGGGAAGAGGTGCTTTTCCGGGCCATTGGAGCCTTTGATTGAACTTGTTCTTCATCAAGGTGAGGTTTTTTGCCAGGCAAGGATGGAACCAACATGCTCTCCACAGGAGATGCCTAGGAAAAGAGGACACATAAAAAAGATCACTTGTGTAAACAGCAGCTTAAAACCAAACACTGCAGTGAATATTTGGAGAATGGTCATCCAAACAAGCTTTCAAATAGTAGCATTCAGGTATCCATGCCATCTACTCTAACACAACCACAAATTAGGCAAGGGACAATAGCAATGACTATGAAAGAGCAGTGGGAAAGAAGAGGACAATCAAATGGAAAAGAGTGGCCCTGGTGTGAGAACTGAAGCAAAAGGTCCTGGATTTAAATACTAGATTTGTTATTTACAACCTGAATGGTCTTGGACAAGTTATTTAAAGTCTCTGGATCTCAGTTTTCTCATCTGTAAAACGGAATTGTACTAACGATGTCACAGGACCATACAAAGGCAGTGTGGGAGACAGAGATAAAGAGTAGCAGGAAGACGACCAGTGAGTACTTAGCTCCCCCTCCCCTGCCAACTCCTCCAAATGGATCTAAAACTGCACCAGAATGAATCATGATCAGAAAATTTAAAAAAAAAATCCTTTCAGCCTAGGCAGGCATAAGGAAACAGACAGAGAGGTCTGTGTACTCTGGGGTCATAGTCTAGTCCAAAGCATATAACAAATCAAATCAAATAGATCCTAGATCCAGCACAAAGGAGCCTACATTTGTGTATGAAGCAGGAACAAGAGCCATCTGGCACCTCTGTCACCCACCACTGAATTTCAGATCATAGATCCAGGGCAGACTGTGAGAGAACCCATACTCAGAGGCAGCATTCCTGGGTAAGAAGCTGTTGCAGGCCCTAGGCTATATACCAAGCAAGAGGCAAAATCAGAAACAAGCAGCAGATGTATGGCTTGGACCCAATGAGCTAAGCAGAGTCTCAGTTCCAGTTTCTAGTCACGTGAAATCTTCAGGGCACTAACCAGGGCAGGGATCCCAAGCCAAATTGTTGCTCAGATACAAATCTATGTTCAAAAATGGCAGAGCTCAGACCAGAGGACAACAATCAAATTTTGCCTATATCAGATCAATTTGGGAGCACTGAATACTTATAGATCTCCAGCCTGAACTTTCCCTAATATCCTGGAATAATATAACATTCAATACCCTAAGAAAGTAGTAGCAAAAGCAGCCCAGATACTCTTTCCAGAAATACACAGAGCCAGGCCCAAAGTCAGGAAGTAGGCTGAAAGAATGAACAAGCAAAATAAGAATGCCCCATAAATAGTCATTAAAGTAACAGGGATACTTAAGACAAAAAGGCAAAAAGAAAAGATTGACTAAAACATTTATAAGCAGAGCCTCAAAGAAAATAGCTTGGGCTGGTCCTGCTGCTCCTTTGTTAGAGGTATTCACTATGGTTTTATTTCAGGATCTGAGGTAGCTCATTTTGGGAACCCTACAAATTCAGCTAGAATTTCTAAAAGTCATGAAGTAAGAATTTTTAAAAAGTTTTTATCAATAAATGAGAATGTTAAGAGGGGAAAAATGGAAAAGAAATGAACGCTATAGAAGAAAGAATTGGAAAGGCAATTATAGCTTGGCACAAGAAGTACTAAACTTTGCCAAACAACAAACTTCCTAGAGCCAAGATGGCGGAGATCAGACAAGAGTCTCTGTAACCTCCTCTAACCTTCCCTCAAACCAACAACATATGAAGCCTCTAGACTGACTTTGAAGCCAAAAAATCCACAATATCTGGAGGACAACACATTTCTAGAAGAAGATACTCTGAAAGAACTTCATTTAAAAAAATTTTTTTATTAATACTTTTTATTTGCAAAACATATGTACGGGTAATTCCTAAACATTAACCCTTACAAAGCTTTCTGTTACAAATTTTTCCCCCTACTCCCCACCCCTCCCCTAGATGGCAGGATATCCACTACATGATAATTATGTTAGAATACTTAAATCGAATATAAGTATAGTTATTGCATCATTTTTTGTGCAGGAGAAATCATATCTACAAGAAAGAATAATCCGATAAAGGAAATACAATGCAAGCAAACATCAATAGAGAACATGAAAATGTTATGTTGTGGTCCACAGTTCACATCCCTCTCTCTGGGTGTATATGGCTCTCTTCACCGAACAATTGGAACTGGTTTGAAGCATTTCATTGTTGAAGAGAGTCATGTTCTGGAAGAACTTCAAAACAGGTCTGTTCTAATTGGGCAGGGGGGTGGTCTGCTGAACCCAGACTGCAGCACAGGGAGACCAGGGCAAGGAGCTGGAGCAGGGAGCTGGAGCAGGGAGCTGGAACAGGGAGCTGGAACAGGAGTCGGAACAGGAGTGGGAGCGTTGTGCTTTTCACACACCTGGGAGTCTTCTGCGGGCCTCTTGGGCCAATCTGTACTGATTGTGGGCAGGTGGTTTGGAGGGTCTGCCTTGTCTGGGGGGTAGATTGTGAACCACTGAACCCCTGATAAGCAATGGACCTAGCTGCCATTACACAGCACCCTAGGGTGATCAATCAATCAGCTGAACTGATCAGCACCTGAAATAATTCAATCAGCAGAACTGCCCCAGGGCGAATTAAAGCAGCTGTCCCACCTTTGCCTTGAACAGACCTTATTCCTTTAAAAACAATGAATAAAAAACCAAAAAGAGCTCTCACCATAGACAATTTTTATGGAGAGAGGGAAGAATAGACCTCAAATCCTGAGGCCCCTAAAGGTAAAGCAACTCCAGAAAAAGCCCCAAAGAGGGACATAAACTGAACTCCATGTCACAAGGCTTTCTTTGAAGATTACATAAAGGATCTTAAAAGAGACTTGGAAGAAACATGGAGAAACGAAATGGAAAAAGACTACAAGGAATAAATTGGCCAATTACAAAAGGAGCTAAAAACAGTAACTGAAGAAAATAAGACATTAAAAATTAGAATCGAACAATTGGAAATGAATGACTCATCAAGACTTCAAGAATCAGTCAAAAACAAAAAAAAAAGAAAAGATAGAGAAAAACATGAAATATCTCCTAGGAA